>VUQS01009752.1:0-15583 GCA_015108495.1 Heterochromis multidens
CTCTGCCATGGATGCCATTTTTGCCCAGTCTCTTTCTTATTGTTGAATCATGAACTCTGACCTTAACTGAAACAAGTGAGGCCTGCAGTTCTTTAGATGTTGTTCTGGGTTCTTTTGTGACCTCCTGGATGAGTCGTCGATGCGCTCTTGGAGTAATTTTGGTAGGCCGGCCACTCCTGAGAAGGTTCACCACTGTTCTAAGTTTTCTCCATTTGTGGATAATGGCTCTTACCGTGGTTCACTGCAGTCCCAAAGCCTTTGATTGGCTTTGTAACCCTTTAAAGACTGATAGATGTCAATGACTTTTTTTCTTTAGAGTGTGGCATGATGTGTTGCTTTTTGAGATCTTTTAGCCTGCTTCACTTTGTCAGACAGGTTCTGTTTAAGTGAGTTTGTGATTCAGCAGGTCTGGCAGTAATCAGGCCTGGGTGTGGCTGGTGAAACTGAACTCAGCTTTCCAAAAAATGTGGTTAACCACAGTTAATTGATGATTTAACAAGAGGGGGCAATTACTTTTTCACACAGGGCCAGGTAGGTTTGGATAGGTAGCTTTTTTTCCTTAATAAATGAAATCATGATTTAAAAACTGCATTTTGTATTTACTCAGGTTACCTTTGTCTAATATGGAAATGTGTTTGATGATCTGAGACATGTAAGTGTGACAAATATGCAAAAAACTAAGAAATCAGGAAGGGGGCAAATACTTTTTCATACCACTGTATTTCATCACATGATCTTAAGGTCCTAATCAATCTTGTATTAAAAGTGGACATGCAGTTTCTCAGGAAGACTTCTGAACACTATTGTCAGTGCACTTCATCACTGCATCTACAATTAAAAAATATACATATACTATGCAAAGAAAAAACAGTGTTTAACAAATTTTTTAGACCACCTCTCATAAAAACAAGAAAACACAAATATTTTAGAAATATTCTTTCAAAAACTTGTTTAAAACTAAAAACTATATTGTTGTTTATTAGGCAAATAACAGGTGGGTTATATAATGGGTTTTTATACCCATATTTTAGCCGGCACACTGGACTTCTCTGAGAAGTTAGAAATTAATCAAGCATAACATTCAACCACTAAAACTCATTCTTCTTCTGTTCAGGAATGTAACTATAATTTGGCATCTTAATCAAAAAATAGTAATGTGCTTTACTATTTTTTTCTGCTTTTTCGTAAAATGGTAAATTTACAAATGTATGGATAACAACAATAATTATATTTCAGCATTAAAAATATCATTTCAGTTAAAGAGCTTGCACATAGTGGTGGATTAACCATAACAGAAAGTTGATTTTGGTAATCAAAAAATTAATTTTAATTACAAATTACTGTTAATTTAGAGCAGCTGTGGCATAAACCTTACATTGGGTGGTGGTCTAATAAATTTGTTAAGCACTGTACATTTGATTTGTTTCTCGCCTTATTCTTTCTCCTTTTTTCCTGCATCTTCAATAATCCCACGCATTCATCATATTTCACCCATCCCTACTACCACTTCCTCTTTTTGTTACTATTGAATTCATTATGGACTGGGCAGCTGAAATCCCATATCGTGCAAGAATGTGAACCATTCTGCTTTGAAACTACATCACGAGAGCAGTTGGTGTTATTATTTCCCAAACATCAAGTGTTATTAAAAGAAGAGATGATTCAATAATGCGGTAAACCCTGTCCCAACTTTTTGGAAATGTTTTGCTGGCATCAAATTCAAAAGCTTATATTTTTCCAAAACAATAAATCTTCTCAGTTTCAACATTTGATCAGTTGTTTTATTAACTATTTTCCTTTTAAATGCAGGCTTTAAATAATTTGAAAATCATTGCATTTTGTGATTAGTTTATTTTATTTTACACAGTGTCCCAACTTCCCTGGAAGCAGAATTGTAGTTTTAAATGATATATACTGCTTAACTCACAAATACAAAAAGTAGACTGCAGTACCTATTGCTAAATTTAAAAGTAGTTTTCCACTCCACCCCAGGGTTGCACTGTCCCCAACCCACATGCACCAGTGCACAGTAGTATGTCACTACCAGACAGCCTGGAGGCAGAGCATCTCATGGGAGTGAGAGGATGAAGTAACAAGTTGGTAATCAGGAGAAATACATTGTAATTCTATCTGAATTCAAGGCAGCTCCCCCACTGTATTTCTTCAGTATTCAGTAACTAAATGAAGCAAGAAAACAGAAAAACCTTTTTCTACCAGGAAATCAATTTTTACTTTTAAATCAGATTAAAATGCTTATTTAATGAGTGTTAATGATATTTAATTGAGGTATAAAGTTTCATACACAACATACATTTTATATTTAAAGCATTTAAACTCTTACATGTAAAATAGGAGAGCTGGGAAAATCCTTTGAACAATATGATAGAGTAGCACCTGTCAAAATTTAGTCTTAGGATAGGGCAGTAATTTTTTTTTTTCTAATACCAGACAAGTTTTGGTGGGAGGAGGAGGTCGATTTTCGGCTGCATTGCCTCCGCTTTGAAAAGAGGCACCATGGACAGCGTTTATACTAAAGTGTTTATACTCCATCTGTGTTCAGGTTGATCAAGTTGATTAATTAACTGTGGACTTTCTTTACACCCCTTCTGCTGGGGTGTCTGCCAGCTGGTAGACGACCCCACTTGGGGTGGCTGTAGCTCAGGATGTAGAGCAGGTCATCTACTAATCGGAAGGTTGGTGGTTCGATCCCTGGCTGCTCCAGTCTGCATGCCAAATATCCTTGGGCAAGATACTAACCCCAAGTTGCTCTCCGATGCATCCATCGGAGTGTGAATGTGTATGAATGGTAGATAGTAAGCACTTGAGCACAGAAAAAGTGCTTGTGTGAATGGGTGAATGAGGCAGTTGTGTAAAGCGCTTTGAGTACTCCGGGAGAGTAGAAAAGCGCTATATAAGAATCAGTCCATTTACCATTTACTTTACCTCCTGAGCCACACCCACCCAAACCTGTATATTTTTTGCTTAGCTCTTTACTTTATTATATTCAGCTTTTTACATGGCATTCTATTATTTTTAGATTTGTATTTATTGAGCTTTTTTATTTTGACTTTTATTTCTATTTAATTAAACTTAATTATACTTTATTTAAGCTACTTTCATTCAGGTTGTCTTTAATGTTTTGGTTGCTGTAACACAGGGATTTTACAACCTTTGAAATAAATATAAGTATATCTTATCACTGGCTGGACACCTCATATGAGCACCATTGTAGTTGTTAACACAATCACATAAAGAAGCACCTGCACATAGCCTATAAATAACTGTCTCCTATAGTTAAAGTACATTCAAACAGGAAGGATTCATGTGTATTTCATGGACAGACAAGCATCCCTAGTGTCACCTACACTTTTGTACACTACACTGGTTCATATAATTTAATATAGAACAAACTGTTTAAGTGAAATTTGTTAAATTATGGAGTAAATAATTGGAGTGAATAAAAAAATATATATAAAAATGGTATGTTATGTAATAAGGTATTGGGGTGTAGCAAAAAAAAAATGAACTGAATGAAATGACTGAATAAATGAAAAACAGTATCATAGTAAGATGTTTTTTTGATGTGTGCATGTGCATGCTGCAATATTGTGAAGTGCACTGTTCCTTTATGTGGAATCCATTTTACAAAATAAAAAGACATACACTGTTGAAAACCAAGCAAATCCAATGAAAAGCCTGAGACATCAGTAATGTGAGATGTGATGTTTGGGGTGACTCACATAAAAGCAATGCAGAAGGACTGAGGATTCCCATTCATCATGCCTCTTACACATAGACATAAATCATCCTGTCTCCATATCTGCAGTATACTAGCAAAGCAATATACATTCAGCATTAAAATGATATACAACCCCTTCATACTGCTGCACTCGCCGACTCTGCGAGTCACTTTCTTCCATCAGTCCCAATCTGCCGGTCTGAAATTTGACCATTTACAGTCTAAATAAATTACTCTTGGCATTTCACAAGTCAACATCACTGGACTGCACGTGTATTATTTTCTTTTTTAAATAACTTCAGTATTGATTAACAATTTGATAAATATTTTAAAGTGTGACTCTTGGAGAGCTGCTTTATTATAGAGAGGATGGTTTCCTGGTTAAGTAAATCTTCTTTTGGTAGCTTCCTTTAGAGGTTGATACAGTGGATCATCTGCTTCCATCTCACCCTAATCCTAGCATCCTCCTCTGTCACACCAAACCTCTGCATGTCCTTCACTACATCCATGAATCTTCTCTGTGGTCTTCCTCTTTTCCTCCTGCTTGGCAGCTCCATCTTTAACATCCTTTGCCCAATATATCCACTATCCCTTCTCTGCACATGTCCAAACCATCTCAACCTTGCCTCTCAATGTGAGCTGTTTCTCTGAAGTACTCATTTTTCTAATCTTGTCCATCCTGGTCACTCCCAATGAAAATCTTCAAATCTTCTACCTCTACTTCTCACATGTTCAGCTTTCCACCTGTCTCTTTCTCTCATTCACACACATGTATTCTGTCTTGCTTCTACTGACTCTCATTCCTCTTCTCTCCAGAGCATACCTCCACCTCTCCAGCTTCTCTTCCACCTGCTCCCTACTCTCACTACAGATCACAATGTCTTCTGCAAACATCATAGTCCAGAGAGACTCCTGTCTGACCTCATCTGTCAGACTGTCCATCACAATTACAAAAAAGAAGGGGTTCAGAGCCGATCCCTGATCTAATCCCACCCCCACCTTGAACCCATCTGTCACTCCTACCACACACCTCACCACTGTGTCACTGTTCTCATATATGTCCTGCACTACCCTTACATACTTCTCTGTAACTCCTGATGTCCTCATTCAGTGCCACAGTTCCTCTCTTGGGACCCTATCATATGCTTTCTCTAGATCCACAAAAACACAGTGCAACTCCTTCTGACCTTCTCTATACTTCCGCATCAACACTCTCAAAGCAAACATCGCCTCTGTAGTGCTCTTTCTCGGCACGAGACCATACTGCTGCTTGCTGATCATCACCTCTAGCTTCATCAGCTCTTTCCCATATCTTGATGGTATGGCTTATCAGCGTTATCTCTCTGTAGTTACTACAGCTCTGCACATCACACTTGTTCTTGAAAATTGGTACCAGTACACTTCTTCTCCATTCCTCAGGCATCCTCTTACTGTCCAGGATTGTGTTAAACAAGGTCCACTGCCCTCCTAAACATCTGCATATCTCCACAGGTGTGTCATCTGGACCAACTGCCTTTCCATCTTCTTCCACCCTCACTTCCTCCTTACTAATCCTTTGCACTTCCTGACTCACTTTCCTCTATCCATCCTCCTCTCTATCTTATTTTCTTCATTCATCAGCTTCTCAAAGTACTCCTTCCATCTTCTCAACACATTCATCACTAATTAGTACATTTCCATCTCTATCCTTAATCACCCTAACCTGCTGCACATCCTTTCCAGCTTGATCTCTGCCTAGCCAATTGGGACAAGTCCTTTTCTCTTTCCTTAGTGTCCAGCCTCACATACAACTCACTATAAGCCTTTTCCTTTGCCTTTGCCATGTCTCTCCTTGCTGTATGCCTAACCTCCCAGTACTCCTGTCTACTTTCATTCATCCCCCTGACTATCCCACTTCCACCACCAAGTCTCCTTGTACTCTTTCCTCTGTCCAGAGGATACACCAAAAGCCTTCTTGGGGGTTTCCTGTACCAATTCAGATGTACTTTCCCAGTCATCGGGTAACTTTTCCCCAGCACCCAGAGCCTGTCTCAGCTCCTCCCTAAACTCTGTGCAACATTCTTCCTTCTTCAGCTTCCACCATTTAATCATTGCCTCTGTCTTCACTCGCTTCTTCTTTTTGATGTCCAAAGTCATACTACAGACTACCATCCGACACTGCCTAGCTACATTCTCCCCTGACATCACCTTGCAGTCTCCTCTCTCGTTCAGTTTGCCCCTTCTGTACATGTAGTCCACCTGTGTGCACTTTCCTACACTCTTATATGTCACTCTATGTTCTTCCCTTTTCTTGAAGTATATGTTCACCACAGTCATTTCCATCCGTACATCCATTCACTTAACCACATATCCATTTCAGGGTTGCAGAAAGGGGCTGGAGCCAGTTCTAGCTGACTTTAAGTGAGTTGTTTGCATATTAATAGGAATGGACTTTTCAATCAATCATAGGTTGCAGTGTAAAGAATTATTGGTACACCTCAGTGGATATGCAGAAAAAATCAGCTCTGGAGAACATATGGTTTGTTTGTTTGTTTTCCATGTAAAATGTGTACTTTTTTAGTAATAAATCATACTCACTTTAATTAATTTTGGGCATAGTGATCAACTGTTACAACTTTTTTACATTTGTTGCACCCTTGAATGCGAAATGCAGTTCACTTTAGTACATCAGCTCAATCAACAATGGTGAATATGTGTCTTGAATTTCAGACACATCTCAAAGTGTGTGAGCACTTGTGTATGTTCATGAGTTAATAAATTTTTTTAAAAACTGCCTATTTTAATTTAAAAAAAAATAATAAAAACTTTGAATGGTAAAACTGAGTGGTATTGAAATTTCCTCACAACACAAGATCAGCAAAATTCATAGATGAGCTTGATTCTGTTTTGGGATGATTAGTCCAGTAGTTTCCAGATGTTGATAATTGCAAACAATATGAACCTGATTACTTCAGAGCCACATGTGGGTGCAGTACCTCAGGTTTTTGGGTCTGAGTAATGGGGGGAAATTTAAGGCATGTCATGAAGTTTTCATCATTCCAAGTGTGGAAAAATAAAGAAAACGAGGAAGACTTGTAATAATTACAAATATTAATTAATAGGGTTCCTGCCGCTTCACTGTTTGCACCTCTAGTAGTGTTATCAGTGAGCTCGGAAATATGAAGATTAAAATCTCCACCCAAATTGTATCCTTGGTGTGGCTGGTTCGACATTTCAGGCTGGTGTGATGTTTTTGTTTGCTTCAGATTCCTAAAATGTTCTGCTTGGTATATTACCATATGTTATTACCATATTGTATTTGTTTAATAGTCTTGCTGCTTTTGTGTGTCCTCAGTCCAGAAACAGTCTCCAGGCGGGGGATATAGATGGGGCCAGGAGGCTGGGCCGACTGGCTCGTTTGCTCAGTATCGTCTCCATTGTCCTGGGCGTGGTCATCATCACAGTCTACGCCTCAGTTTCAGGTACATTAATTAAAACAAATAGGACAAATTTTAGAGGATAGTGATGTTATCATAATGGTGTCCAGTGTGCTGCATACAGATTTAGATTGAAGTTTTAAGTATAGCTGCAGATCATGCTAAGGGAATTATTTGATAACAAGAAGCAAACCTCCGCTAAGGCAGCTCAGTCTCTGGGCAGTATTTACTTTTAAGGGAATAGTATTGTATTTTGTATATGTTCATTTTGTTTTCTTTGTTCTTTTTAAATGTATTTTAAGAAGTTTGTAGTGCAGTAAAAATCAGATAAGGGCAGTATGACAGATGTTTTCTTTGATTACACAAACATTATGTAGTAAATAACTGGACATGAATAACTTGAGCTTATGTTATACTACAGTATATTTCTAACTGACTAGGCAGCTCATTCTCTTCCCTTATTTGACCTTGAAGAAGAGGCCAGAGGTCCAGAGTAATGTGATATTTAGAATCCCCATATATCGTTCCCTATATGCCTATATGTTGTCAATACAAACAATGGTAGTAAGAAACATAGTTTTAAATAGCTCTATATAGCATTATTATCACTTTGACCTTCAGATCAATCTATTTGACCTTGAAGAAGAGGTCAGAGGTCAAATGTGACATATTTTAAATCTTTATATGGTACTTTCTATACATTGACAATACACACCACACTTGTAAGAATCATAGTTTCTAAGTTATAAGGCTTTTTGTCAATTTTCGACCAATAAATCATTAAGCTGACCTTGAAGACCTTTGTGGATGTAAGCCAAATTTTAATGGTTTGTTAACATGACCCTACTCTACATCCCTACAAAGTTTTATCAAAATTCATTCAAAACTTTTCAAGCTATTGTCTTTACAGACAGAAACGCTACCAAAAACATGACCACCAGTAACAATAATGATGCATGACTCCACTTACAAATTAAACAAGAAGTGTTCAACAACAAAGAACACTACATTACGATTACAGGGTCACATATGACACTAGCACACAAGCTTCAGATGTGTTTTCTGTATTCTAAATCAGCAAATTTCCGACTTCTGTGTGTGTGTGTTACAGTTACTTTTGCTACAATAGTGAAAACAGTGTATGACACTCCTCTCTCCCGCTCTCTCTTTTTTTTTTTTACAGTTATCCATTGAACTCGTGAGAGATGATCTTTCAGCAAGTAAACAAATGAAAAATATCATTCAGAGATGCATGTATTAGAATCTGGTTAGCATTTGCTTGACAAAAATAATGAAAATCCTGATGTAAAGTTGTCAGGTTAAAACAGAGGAGGAAGAAAATGCAGATTTGTTTTGTGGTCAGAAGGACTTCAAAATGTCTGTTTTTGGAACACGGACTTCTCAAAATGAAGAGGATGCTCTGTGTATGACGAGAGAGTGACTTTCTCTGTCGGAGATGGAGCTTCTTTGGAAAAACGGATTTTGGGTTTGGTCTCCAAACTTTGGACAGCTGCATATAATCCTCATATATCCCTTATCAAATCTTTTGCATTCAAAGCATATACAGTTACAAATATATTTGAAATGTGGATATAAAAAAAATACATATATACATTGTATATGTACATTTTATATAATGTTTGTATGCCAAGTGGTGCTGGGTTTGTTAAGACTGTCACAGCGGCTGCCTTGTCAGCACCTGGATTATCAGTGGAAACTCAAAGGTTTGTGAAAGGGTGCAGGGGACTTAAATCATTTTTATTTATTATAATTTTTCATTGAAAAAAAAAAAACAAGACCAACTGCATGCCTGAATGTAGATCACCAAATCTCTGCCTTCATTTTGACTGTTATTACATGTTTCTTATCTTATCAAGGAGTCCAAGAGGCTAGCAGGTTTGCACATGGGAAACTGATTTGTGTACATCTAATTATCCTCTAATTATTTACTACAAACATGACTTAGTGTCAGCTACACTCTGTTTTTTTTTCTCTTCACCTTATACCCTTAAAATTAATTTTATATGTCGTGTGTGTGCGTGTGTGTGCGCATGTGTTTACTGCATTTCTACACCATAGCTCCCTATTTTGCATTGTTATACATTGACTGTTAAATGCCACTGATTGTTTCACTGAATGTTTTTCCAGCTTGTTGTATTGGTATAAAATGTATTTATATGGGAAAATATATATGCAATATGTACGCATGCTATGGGCCAAACAGGCTGACAGAATTTTTTTTTAAACAATGAGCAGGTCTATAAGTTTAACTTAGTAACAATGAAGCATTTAACAAAAAAAAAGCAGTCCAAGTCTGTATTCATGATTTTATCAGAGAGATGCAGTGTATTAATCCCTCTGTGGATACACAGAACGGGTATGTTACAGTGACCTGTACCAGGCTTATGAGCAGAGATAAAATCACCGTAAAGCCATGTTACATTATTCAGATCGTCTGTATAGCTTTTCTTTGGGCAATAATGTTATTTGTTCTTTTCATCTTGTGCAAACTTAAACATTTCAGGGGAAAAAATTATTACATTTGATAAGTTACAATGCTTGTTTTCACTTGCTCCTGCAATTTAAACAAGTGAAACCCTATAGTATACTATGCTGCTAAAGTGATACATCTTCAGTGTAAGGATGTACAACTGCAAACTGTCAAGAAAACTGACCTTCATCGTCCCCATTCCTACTCATAGTTGTACATAAAAGTCACTTCAAAACATCTGAAAGCAGCGAAGTCCAAAGATGCCCCATTGTTTACTTAGTGCAGGCTACTGCTCTGATGTTTTTCTTACATCTAAATTTTTCATCTGGAAAAATTGGTGACCAGAAGCCAACTGTTTAGCATAAGCGCTGCTCTGTCAGTAAAACAGCTCAAACTTTTCCATTTCATTTCTGTGTATAACTGTGTTTCCTTTCCAGTATATTGTATGTGCCAGTTCTCATCTCTGTGGTGTACATTTTGCATGTCAGGAATAAACATTACCATGCATGGTCCAAGTTGTGTCTTCTCATGGTAACTTCCAGGTCACAAGGAATTGTGTTGACAGTGAGAAACAGTCACTAAAAGGGACTAAAGACTAAAAAATGAGAGAACTCAGCCATGCCTGCAGCTTTCTGAGTCTGTAGGCTACAGATAGTCCAATATATCAATAACAATGTCAACATGCTGATGTTCATCAGTTACACCTTCCTGGGTTGGACCCCCTCTTGTCTTCAAAACTGCCTTTATTCTTCATGGCATTGATTCAACAAGATGCTGGAAACATTAACAGAGATTGTGGTTCATACTGATATGATAGCTTCACACAGTTGCTGCAGATTTGTCAGCTGCACATCCATGATGTGGATCTCCTGTTCCACAACATCTCAAAGATGCTCTATTGGATTGAGATCTGGTGACTGTGGAGGGCAGGGAACTCATTGTCCTGTTCAAGAAACTAGTTTGAGATGATTTGAGCTTTGTATGACCACACTGTGGGTACACTGTGGTCATAAAGAGACAGACATGGTCAGCAACAATACTTAGTAGGCTGTGGTGTTTAAATGATGCTCAGTTGGTACTAAGGGGCCAAAAGTCTGCCAAGAAAATATCCTTCACACCATTACACCACCACCAACAGCCTAAACTGTTGATACAAGGCAAGATGGATCCATGCTTTCATGTTGTTTACACCAAATTCTGAATCTACCACCCGAATGTCGCAGCAGAAATCGAGACTCATCAGACCAGGCAACATTTTTCCAACCTTTGGTCTAATTTTGGTGTGCCTTGTAGCCTCAGTTTCCTGTTCTTAGCTGACAGGAGTGGCACATGGTGTGGTCTTCTGCTGGTGTAGCCCATCTGCTTCAAGGTTCAACATGTGTGTTCAGAGATGCTCTTCTGCATACCTTGGTTGTAGCGAATGGGTATTTGAGAAATTTTTACCTTCCTATTAGCTCGAAGCAGTCTGGCCATTCTCCTCTGGCATCAACAAGGCATTTTCACTCAGAGAGATGACACTGACTGGATATTTCCTCTTTGTGGGAAACTCCCAGTAGATCAGCAGTTTCTGAATACTCAGACCAGTCCATCTGGCACAACCATGCCACATTCAAAGTCACTGAAATCACTTTTCTTCCCCATTCTGATGCTCGGTTTGAAATTCAGCAGGTCATCTTGACCATGTCTACATGCCTAAATGCACTGAGTTGCTGCTGTGTGATTGGCTGGTTAGATACTTGTGTTAACAAGCAGTTAAACAGGTATAACTAATGAAGTGGCCGGTAAGTGTATGTTTGTCATGTTACCATCTTCATGTTGGAATGATAATTTTGGTCGGTAAGGGTAAAGCATGCAGAGATTATTAACTTTACAGGTATTTGGTCATAAACCAAGATATTAAGCAGATTCTAAAATTTGCTCAGTGATTGTCCTAGAAGTATGGGGACACTCAGTGTTATTATATCCTGGCAGGATTTTTAGTTAACAGCCAAAATATATAATTACTAATTTAAAAAATTAGATTAATGGCGGCACTAGAGGTCAGTCAGCTAACAACCGAAGTCCGACAGCCTGACATTGACACAAAATTAGCAAATCAACCAACAACCTTCTTTGCCATTCATGACTATATGTTTTTCAGTCTCATCACAGATGAAAAATATTAATGTCTAAGAAAAAAAAAAGAAAAAAGAAACATTTCTTGCACTTTCCTCACAGACAAGAAAAAACACTACAGTACATTTGTGAATGTAATATATGTGTATTGTTCAGTTTTCATTGATTCAGCTCTATGCTGGTGCTGCTGTCTGCAGTCCTGTATTGGATTGCACTATATTGCACAGCTGTTGTTGCTTTTATTGTATCTAAACCCTGTACATAAAGCATTCACACTTCGACTTCAGGGAACACAAACACCATTTATCATGGTCACCACGGCTACGGACTGTAGAGTAGGAGAAAATTGGGGGGGGGTGTTGAACAATTTATGGCTCTCTTCGCTCTCTTCAATCTTTCTCACTCACACACACACACACACACTAAACACCACATACAAACTATCTCCTTTGCCACCTCCCCCTTCTTCTCACTCTTTATCGTGCAAATAAACACACACACTAAACACAGAAGGACTGTTGCGTACTGTACAGTGATCTGAAGATGAGCTGGTTGCTCTCTGTGCAGTAGAGTTGATGTGTAGTGAAGCTTTGTGCACCCAGGGGTAGGGCTGTTCCTGGTCACACTATCTTACTCTGTGCCAAAATGTAGTGCAACAGCCGGGCTAGTCCTGTCTGGTCTGATTCCAATAAAACACTGAGCTGTCTACATCAATCCCAGACTCCTGCTTGTCTTTTTTTTTTTTCTCCCTTCTGTGCTTTCATCGATTCTCACCTGCTGCTGTTTGGAGGCAGATCTGTGGGATGCTCAAAAGTTTATGTAAGAGAAGAAGAAGAGAGGAAGGAGGGTGGAGTGGAGGGAGGGGGAAAGAAGAGGGGAGGGAGATGCTTCTCCTCACAGCTGACCTATCATCACTTTTGGAGCCCTGTAGGTAATTTGCATGCAAAGGGGAGAGGAGATTGTGTTTGGAATCCATTCAAGTCATGTGTGCTGTGCTGTGCTGTGTGTCTAATTGCCTCTCTGATGAATTAGACTACCTGTGATGGTGCAAATTGCAGTGCAGAGATTCGCTGTTGTGCTGTGAACTCCTGCTGCCATCACTCCTGCTTTTCTGAGCCAGCATTCACCATGCGAGACATCTGCGGGGCACCATGACAGCTGACAAGGAGAAGAGAAGGTAAAGCAGTGTGTTGCCTTGCACACAGAGACATTTTGACAACAATAAATCTTATTAGATCAAGTTTAACTGAGTTGGCAGTTAACTGAGGTGATGTAGTGAGGTCAAAGAGAATGCTGTGGCCACTCTGGATGAGTTAGATCTTAACCACAGTGCACTGCTGTCCTTCCCCATCAGTTCATCAGTGGTGGGAGAACTATTCAAATGCCTAAAAATACACTGTGCAAAAAAAAAATAATGTAAAAACTACAAGATTAAGCTCTGCAATCAAAACTTTCAGTAGAAATGAGGCAGCATTAGAAGTAAAAGCACTCTGAAGTTAAAGTAGGCATAATCATGGAGATTGAAGAAGTATCACATTTCCTTACATGTTGAGAAATTCTCTAAATCCTCAGATTATGTCAGAAGGTCACTGCGTAATGAAGCTGAAACATGACTGTTTTTACAGTTCAGTTTTGGGTTCTATTGCACAGAGAATCAGAGAGAGTCAGTGTTAATATGCAAAATATGGAAAATGAACAATATTATGTTTTGCAATCAAAGTACTAGCAAAAGTACTCAGAAGTACATTTTAAATAGAAACTGAGAAAATGCACTTTGCTATCATCCAATATCATCTCACTTTTACTTTAGTTACTAAATGAGTAACATGCAATCAATTTGAAGTGTGCAATTTTATAGTATACTCTAGTTTGTATTCGTATGTTTACTAGTTTCTGTGTTACTAATGAATTTTACTTAACGTTCATATGTTTTATGTGATCTACTATAATACCCATTTATGTGCAGCATAGAGCATGCGTGTGATAATATGTTGTTTATAAACTTATCTAACTTAATTTCAAGTAATGAAATCTAATTTAAATCTGATTAAGAGAACTTGAGTTCATCCTCATTTGTATTTCCTGACTTCTGCTTTCTAAAGAGCGATCAGTCGTGAGGCTGCCCGAAGAAGACGGCGAGTGGAGTCTGACGTGTTTGGAGATTTGTCTCGCCTCCTGCCACTGCAGCCCTCCATCCGAGCTCACCTGGACAAACCCTCCATCATTCGCCTCACCCTCAGCTACATACGTTTGCACACACTGCTCAAAGGTAACAGCTTACATGTGAGGAAGGGCTTCACAGGCATTTAACGCCTGTCTCCGGCCACTGTGTGTGAAATACACTCAGAGCAAACTGAATCACAATTAGAAAAATACCACTTCACATCTGTATGTAATAAATTTCAGAATCAGAAAGAAGCTGGCAAAAGATGTATTTACATATTTATGTAGTGGACACTGATATTGGTGTACAGGTTATCTAAACTGGGACATTTGTTTAGAGAAAAGGTTAAATATGAAGAAAAAATTTCTAAGGTGGTGAATGCTTTGTTTCACAGTTAAGATGAGATATACTTCTTAAAATCTGGGATATTCCTGAGTTATAGCAACCAAAACAGTAATGACCAATACCAGATATTATACAAAAAATAATTAATAATAATTATAGCCTGATAAATTAGAATATCTAAATGAAATAGAATATGACAAAACAAAATAACTCTATAAAGTAGAATTACTCAAGTCGAAAAAAGCTCAGTTGAATAGAAGAAAATCTAAACAAACATGAAAAGTAAAGTCACTCAAATAGAAATCAAAATGAAATACAATAAAATCCTAAATAAAAAGCTCAATAGTGTACAACAAAAATGACTATGGAGTTAGATAGCTCAATAAAATAAAATAAAACAAATTAAAAAAGAATAAAAATAGCTCAATAACTGTAGAAACAACAAGCACAGAAAATGTTGGATGACAAAGTGTAGTTAACAGTGCTCATATGAAACAAAACTACAGAGATGAGAGGACAGAGGGTTCTGTGTAAGAGTGTGTTTGTGTAAAATGAAAGTGTAAAATATTCTTTTGTGTTATATTTCCAGGATTTTGACCTGCAGAACTTGTAGCCTCCAGTGTCAAAAATAACTTGTCTCATAATACAAACAGAAGTTCATTAAGTTAATATTCATAACGAAATGTATGCCATTGGAGGGATTAAACCATTAAATTCTTGCTCCGTCTATATTTGATCAATCTATTATCCTACTAATAATTTCAGAAGTCTTTGTGTCTGTTCTTCGCCTGTCTCACAACAGTTCATCCATCCACTTTAAATTCAGCAGGTGTACTACTGAGGACTTGAATAAGTTGCAGTGCTGAGTTTGAGGCTGTTTGGACGAGCTGTTTTTATATTTTGACAAAAATTGTAAAATTGTTTAGCGCAGTGGTTGAGCAGGCCACAAGGCCAAATGCAGCGGCCTTGGGTTGATTCTGACCCAAGGCCCTTTGCTGCATGTCTTCCCCACTTTCTTGTCTCCTCTTCACTAACCTAATAAAGGTGAGAAAAGCCCCCCAAAACTAATTAAATTGGGACTGCTGCCTGCTCCTCTCTGTGTGTGGAGGGAGGGGCTCACATGCATGTTTGTTTGGGTTCTTATATTTATTGACGTTAATGTATTCCAAAAACTTTAACCCTCACATCTCACTGCCAAACAACTACCATAGCCCAGTGGGTCTCCATACCCCACAATTGTTAGCAATTATACACAATTTGACCTGTTCAGACGTTTGATAGCAACAGAAATACCCTAAATGTCATATCATGTT
>VUQS01009754.1:3986-18326 GCA_015108495.1 Heterochromis multidens
CTTGTATACATAAGGTTTTAACACCAGGAAGTGGGACTGCTGTGCTCACAGTCAGAACTGTGTGTCTGAGATGACCATATTAGGGATATCCACCCTCATACAGAGACAAGAGTAAAAGAAAAAAAACTATCTGAAACCTGAGTTTTTGACTCACAGGCATAACTTGCACTTACACTGACACGATTTTTTTAAAAGGTTGGTTGTGTTTAATGTGAGCATTCAGCAGTTTAACAGGAAATATATGAGAGAAAATAAGGAAAAGTCCTAATAGATCCACTTTACAGACTGTATAGAATTGGATAGGAATTAAATCATGGGCATTGCAGCTGTTAGAATGCGTCAGAAATGATGACAGATAATTGCAGTGACTTCCCTGCTATCTTTAAAGATTTCAGATGTGATTTATTTTTCTCTCACAGGAGACAGATTGGAAGGTGCTGAAGCTGGTTCTTGACAAGCTGCCATGGATGCTGCAATACAAAGTGTTGCTGCTCACATCACCATGCAACTTAGATCAGCTCTGTTCTACACTCTGCTGCATGGTAGCCCAACTTTACACACATAAATAGAAATCCACATACTGTATATTAAATGAAATATGTTGTGAGTGAAGTCAATCGTTATTGAGCTCTTATGTCTGTTTAGGTGACAGATCGTCTCATCTCAGAGCGATTGAAAAAGACTCCAGATGGGTTTTCTCGTACAGATGTTCAACTGGCAGTGATTCCCGTTCTTACAGCGATTACCTCCTACCACAACTACTTAGAGCAGTCGAGACAGGTACAAAAACTAGTCTGTAGAAATCAAATACCCTCTCTGCCATTCCTCGTAGGTTTCTAGGATAACTTGTATGTTAGCATTTACAAAAAAAACCTTAGACTGTGTTGGGAAAACTAGGTTGGAACCAGGTTGCTCTTCTTTACATGCAGCACACAACGTGATATACTCCGCTTCAGATGCAAATAACATGTTTTTTTTTAGGGTATCGTAAGAAGCAGGACATGACACCCACTTGCTTGCTGGGAATTCTCACATGGGCTTAATCATATATCACATAGACTTTGCACTAGAGAACTGGCAAATTGAATGTGCAGCCTGACTGTGCTGTACATTTGCATTCTCTCATGCAGCTTTGTCGAGTAATGTTCAGGGCTGTAGTGCATGTGTGAATTTGGGTTATTGACTTTCTGGACACAGCCTGTCTAGACAGCATGAAGCCAGAAGATCCACATTATTATTTCTCATATTTACAGACTGTTCACACACACACATACTCACTGGCCACTTTGTTAGTGACGCCTGTCCAACTGCTCGTTAACGCAGATGTCTAATGAGCTAAACATATGGCAGTAACTCAATGCATGTAGACATGGTCAAGACGACAGCTGAAGTTCAAACCAAGCATCCAAATGGGGAAGAAAGATTATTTAAGTGACTTTAAACATGACATGGTTGTTGGGCCATACAGGCTGGTCTGAGTATTTCAGAAACTGTTGATCTGCTGGGATTTTTCCCACACAACCAGCTCTCTAGAGTCTCCAGAAAATGGTCCAAAAAACAGAAAATATCCAGTGATCAGCAGTTCTCAGGGTGAAAATACCACTAATGTCTGGCCATTTCCCTCTGATCTCAGAGTGCTTTGAACTGATAGGAAGGCAACAGTAACTTAAATAACCACTCATTACAACCAAGGTATGCAAAGCATGTCAAACCTTGAAACAGATGGACTACAGCACCAGAAGACCACACTCAGCAGCACTCCTGTCAGTTAATAACAGGAAACTGAGGCTACAAGTTGCACAGGCTTAAAATGTCGCCTGGTCTGATGCGTCTCAATTTCTGCTGCAGCATTTAGTTGATAGGGTCAGAATTTGACATAAATAACATGAAAGCATGGCTCCATCCCGTTTTGTAATATATGTTCAGGCTGGTGATTGTGTAATGGTGTGGGGGATATTTTTTGGGCCCCTTAGTGCCAATTGTGCCTTGTTTAACCACCACAGCCTATTGAAGTATTTTTGTTAACCATGCCCATCCTTTTATGACCACAGTATGCCCATCTTCTAATGGCTGCTTCCAAAAGGATAATGCACCATGTCTCAAATCTCAGATATTTTTTTTAACAAGACAATGAGTTCTCTGCACTCAAATGGCCTTCACACTCACTGGATCTCAATCCAATAGAGCACCTTTGGTGGTGGTGGAACGGGAGAGTCACATCATGGGTGTGCAGCTGACAGATTTGCAGGAACTGTGTGATGCTATCATGTCAGTATGAACCAAAATATCTGAGAAATATTTCCAGCACCTTGTCAAATCTGTTCCACAAAATAAAGCAGTTCTGAAGGTAAAATAGTCCAACCCAGTACTAGCAATGTGTACCTAATAAGGTGACTGGTGAGTGTATATGGAAACGGCACATACAAGTGGAATTACATTCATTAATTTCCTTTGCCCATGCAGAGAGAACTGGTTCAATGCCTCGAGACTGGCCTCATTTACCGGTGTGCCAAGCAGTGTGTGGTGGCCCTTACAATGTGCACGGTGGAGATGCCTGATATCATGATCAAGCTTCTTCCTGCTCTTATCGTCAAGCTTACCCACATCTCTGCTACTGTTGCCATGGCATCTCCTATGCTTGAGTTTCTCTCCAGTAAGTACTTTTCTCAAAACCTCTTTTCCTATATTCTTTAACATTGTTGAAGGTCAGAAAGTGAAAATCTTATTTTCTTTCACTGTTTCTTTGATTCTGTTTCACAGCTCTGGTGCGCCTTCCCCATCTGTATGCCAACTTTGTAGCTGAGCAATATGTCAGTGTGTTTGCCATCTCACTACCTTACACTAACCCCTCTAAGTAAGTCCTCACACATGTGACATTTTGTATTCCTTAATGCAGACACACACTGATCTGAGTATTTCTTTAAATCCCATCAGGTTCAACCAGTACATTGTGTCCCTGGCCCACCATGTGATTGCCATGTGGTTCATACGCTGCAGACTTCCCTTCCGCAAGGACTTTGTTCAGTATATCACAAAGGTACACCACTGTGAATTACAAAAAAGAGCCTTCAATCTTGAAGCTCAATTTACTGTTCCTGACCTACTCAAACACACGAACAATATGAAGAGAAAAAATATGATACTAAGAAAGTACAGATGCATGACTCCTACATGGAAATCAATGTCACTGAAAAGGACAAGGTCCTTTTTGCTTACACATTCATAAAAGAAAGTGTGTCCTTTCAGAGACTTTTAATGATAGCAAAAGTTGCTGTCTTTAATTAAACTAACTCTCATGCAATGCTGTAAATGAGGCTCTCTGGACATCCTTCAGTCCCTGAGAATAATTTTTTGTCCAGTAATTATCAGATAACACCTTAAGTTAAGCGTTTGATGTGTTGGAAAATATTCTTGTTTGCTTTCTTGTCAGTAGTGGGCTTAGAATGTCTTCGTCACTCTCATTTCTATTTGTTTGTTATGCTTAGCATAAAAACTCAGAGGAGAAAATGTTATACTTGACCCTGGTGTATTTTCTACCAGAAAAGAGAACAGAAACAACAGCTGAAAACAACTGAGAAACAGCCCTTAGATTAGAACAGGCTAGCTCTTTCCTCTGAGTTTATGCTGAGCTAACAGCAGCTTTATAGTGGACAGACAGAATTAAACTCTTGGCACGAAGGCAAATTAGCATATTTCCCAAAGTGTCTGAAATATTCTTAAAAATTCTCGTTTGACATGCCCACTGGATTTGTCAGTTCCATTCAGTGTTTGTTATTGTTCTTTGCACTCTGACCAAGTTGTTTGCTCCTCTTTTGCATAAAAGCATTCAGTTGGACTGACTGCCTCTGGCAATGATGGCTTAAGCAGCTGCACAACTTACTTTTCGCCTCAAATGTGTTTAGAGAGATGTTTCAGTGAACTGTTTTACTGTCCAGGAGACATAATGTAAGTGCATCTGGAGCTTTGTACTGTTTGCTTATAGCACTTTTCCACTAGTACCTACTCAGCTCGTTTTTTAGGTTTTTCATTAGGTGGTAGTAACTGGTACCAGGTACTTTTTTAGTACCTGCTTGGCTGGGGTTCCAAGTGAGCCGAAAATGTGACGTCAACAGACTGCATGTCACTGATTGGGCAGGGAGTGACGTCACTGGATGTGTCATTAGAGCGACTCGTTCATGAACAACACACAAGCAACACAGTATTTCATCTCACCGCCCACAGGCTTTTCTGGCTCTCTTTTACCCTGAGTCTGACAAAAAGCCACCGACCGAGCCGCAGGTATACCATCGCCTCGATGTCCTCCATTGTTGTTTGTATCACATATAAATGAAGTCACGGGACTTAGGGACGCGTTGCTATAACGACCCCACCCACACTGATGTGGTACTCAATTGTAATGGAAAACGAACTAAGTCGAGTAGAGCTGAGTAGGTACTAGTGGAAAAGAGGCTTTAGTGATGTCTTCATCAGGAATCTAATGCTGGAAAGCCACCTCGAAAATAGCCCTGTGGAGATTTATCTTGATTCCGGTATGTCCTTAGTGCAAGTACCAGCCTCCTCTTTCTCACCTGAGCCTGCTGCACAGCCTGAACTGATTTTTAACTCCATTTCAGTTTTATATATGTGTCATATCGTTGTGTCTTCCTTCAGGGTTTGCGTTCCAACGCCCTCCTGCCATTCGATGACAGTCATGAGCAGAGTCCGTTTCGTGCCCGAAGCACCAGCCTCAATGAGAGGCCCAAGAGGTAAACTGTATTTTCACACTCTGATGCCAGCGCTGATGTACAAACCAGCAGCTCCGCACACTGCCTATGTGGCTGCTGTTGTGGTAGAGGGTTGGGGGTTGCCAAGGTAACAGGGGACTCAGCATGATTTGTACTGTGGCGTGATGGTTGCAGTGACACTGCTCAGGTTGCCATGGTGATCATTAGTTCATTTTATTTGCTGTTTAAGTTTTTATATTTTGAAATGTGTTCTTCTACCACTTTTTTTTTATTTTTATTTTTTATTCGAGTCACCTCATTTGACATACAGAGGGTGGACAAAATAACATGAACACCTGTATAATGTTTTATATTTGTTTTGGATGAACAAAGGGTGCCTTTCCTCCTGTCACATCCTGCCATCTGACTATTTATGACCATAGTAAATGTACACAGAGAAAAATACACACCATCTTTCACACAGAGGGATAAAGAAGCTTTTCTCAGCAAGGTGCCATTCTCATGCGTACAAGGTGTGAATGTTTGTTGGTTGTCCACATCTCGATTAGTTTAACAGTGTACATTTAAAGAGTTACTTTGAACATGTTTTTAAAACACACTATGTAGTCACAGGGAGAATGGGACTTAACAGAGGTCTGCCTGCATTAATTTATAATACTGCTTTAAATCTGTGCCACCACATACCCTATGCTGTTGCACCCTCCAAGAAATGCAACTGCAGTGACACAGATCACATCAACTGTTGTTGTTCCACTTGTGAGTAATATGCCATGTAAACATGGTAGGCTGTGATTGCTTTTAGCTTGGTCATTATGCTAATGCAATAGCCAGTATTCTGTCACAGTAGGCATAAGCTGTTTTTCTTGTTTTCATAGCTCTCACAGTCCCCAACTCATTTGCTTCTAAAATGTTCTCTCTTCCCTGAGTTTCAGTAAAAGTAACTGTTGTTCAATAATTATTAGCTCCAAGTCCAAACTAATCGGCTCACTTTTGCTTGTAAGGGCAGAGCAATGCGGATCACACCTGCACACAAGTATAAATGCAGCTGCTGTGTAAATTCTGCAAGGATTCATTGCAGAACTACAGATCAAACTTAACTGCACTGTGTCTGCACCTTTCCTTAGTGAGAAAGTTAGAAGTGACAGAATGTCTCTTACTTTGTTTTGTCTGAGTGCTGCAGCTTGCTGTTATCTCACTCACTCAACAAAACAGAAGGAGAGAGTGTGGAGCCAGTAGCAGGAGAGCAAGACATTTGCTGGCAAAATAATTCTGTCCATAGATGTTTTGCCAAGTGCTTTTGTAAAAACATAAATAAATATGCTGTTGGAGAGCTATGAATAGTTGCTAAGGCAGCAACAGTAAGGTAAACTGAAGTGTGACAAAAAGAAAGTATTTGAATTGTGCACTTGAAAACCCAAAAGCCAGCTCAACTAATGAATATCCAACTTGTTGAATATTCAGGTGTAATGTGCAGTTTCAGTTGCCAACTCAAAAGAAGATAAATTTGTAGTCATTTGGTCTTTTTCTGATTATTTGGGTGTTTCACTGTGGACAGACATCTAAACAAAAATGACCCGGAAACACAGTGTTGATGTTTGTCATTTTCACACACACAAAATACATGTTTTTTTAAAAAAAAATAAAGTGCTTAGTGTAGAAGTCAAAGTCCCAGTTAAACCAATTTTTTTACCCAGTGAGCCTTAGTGCTTATTTCACAAACACTATAATATTAATATTAATCCCTTTTTCCTAATGTGACCTCTACTTTTATGCTCATAGGTTTATTGTAGCATTTTATTAATTTTCCATCTTTTCCTCTGTTGGGTTAACTAATTAATTTTTATGAAACCCTTCCAATATTTTTAACTTGGTAATGAAAAAACAAAAAAACAAACCAAAACAACAAAGCCCTAATGCAGCTCTCCACAGTAATACAAAATGCTTCTGCTAACATCCATTTCTATGAATCTTCCATATAAACTTTTAGTTTTCCATATTCTGGTATCATAGTCCTTGTGCTGCTCATTGCCTATAATGGGGTTGGAGTTCCTCAGCTCAGTTTCCACAAGGATGCTGGTCAGGATGTCAAGATTAAATTTATTAAAACTTCAGAAAAAAAATCAGTTTTGTGCAACTCCAGGAAAATTTTGCAAGACCAAAAAAAATGTTTCTTAAAAAAGGCCAAAAAAAGCCTGCATGCTACTTGGCTCCAATCTATTAATTTAATTCTTAAAACCCTCTTGGCAAACATTTCACTTTGTCCAAACACTGTTCACTGTGTCCAAACATTGCCGTTGCCAGTTAACACATACATTATTTGGTGGTGATTCTAATCTAATCTAGTATTTTGTCCAGTCTGAGTCTGTAGTGCTCCAACCCTTAAGTTTTTATTTTCCCAGCTTTTTGTTTCGGTTGTGTTTTAACTTCTATCATAAAGCCTGTGCTGAGTCCATCCCTACAGTTATACTTCTGTACTAGTCCTTGGCTTCTCTACGAACCTGCTGTGTGAAGTAATGTTTATTTTGTTGCTCTCCTGAATACTTTGTGTGTATTTTCTTTTCTGAATAGCAGATGCTGTTTTTCCCTCTGCTGTAGCTTCTCTGTTTTCTGTTTAGTTGGCGTGTATCCTTTATTTTTTAATCCTCTTTTCCTTTCTCCACTCTTCTGTAATCTGATTCATAATGTTCACTGCTGTTGATTTTCACCTTGTTTTGTTTTTCCTTTATTTGACCCCCCCCGCGCTGCCTCCTGTGATTGGGTGCTGCGTTGTGGTTGTGGTTTTGGGGGGTGGTTGTGTCATCCTGGATCCTTCCTACATTGCTCCTGACCCCTCCCTCCTCATGTGACGCCTGCTCTTTGACCTTTGTGGCCCTCTCCTCTGTACCCCGCCCCTCCCCATGTGTGGCGTGCGCTCCTGGTCACCTGCTCATGTTGCTCTGGTTCTCTGGTGATGAATCCTGCTGTCTCCTGGTATACTTTCACACCACACTTGCTCCATACTCCCAAACCGCCACCCTCACGATGACTCCCATCCCCTCACTGTCCAACGCCACTGTTACTCCATCCTGGGCCCAATCCCCCTCGCCCTTTGCCATGGACACTCCTCACCGCTCAGCCTGCGGGCAGCAAAAGTGGCAAAGGCAGCAGCAGCGGTAGCCAATAGCAGCAGCTCTCCAGTTAAAGAGCTGAGGGACCTTTCAGCCATGGACGCTTTCCGCTCCCGCAGCATCAGCGTCTCCGAACATGCGGTCCGCAGGTTAGAGAAGAGCCTTCTGGGTAACAAAACAAAAACCAATAACAACCCAAACACTTACTCTTCATGGGATTAATGGGGTCTAGGGGTCATTGTCCGTTTGGGGGGTGTTGGGGAGATTTGTTGCCAGGGGCACCTGGAGTGGGTGGTGCATGCTGGAGGAAGGTTTGTGTGTCGACCTTTTTGGTTTGTTTTGGGCTGTGTTCATATTTGTGCTAATTTAAATGTTTTTTTTCTGATTTGCTTTTGCATGTAGTGTTTGTTGAAGACGTGGGAAAACATCTTTTCATTATTGATGTTTTTCACTTTGCTCTAACACAGATTTTGCTTTTTAATTTATTTTGTCTTTGGTTTGATTTTATTTGTATGTCTTCTTTTTTTTTTTTCTTTGCTGGGTGTATTGCTGACTGATTTTGATTGGCCTAACCACAAATGAATGGCAGAAGGGACTGGTGCAAAGCATGCGTATTCACAATGGGTGGGATCTTATAAACTTCACTGTAAACAACTGCAACCCCCTACTTTGGTGCCCTGTTTCGTGTGGGGGGCACGTCTGCTTCTTCGACCAGTGACCGTGGCAACAGCAACACAACAGCTTTGTTTGCCTGCTTGACATAATTTTAGTTTTATTTTGCTCCACTCAAACATCCACTGTGCTGCTATGACCGTGGCAATCTCCTAGTGTGGGATTTTAGAACTAGCTGGGTTGAGGTGAACTTTTAACAGTTTGATCAAAACATCATTCATATCACCACACACACATCCACACAAACACTCTTCCGCACTTATCTTCACATGCTTATCTCTGCTTGGCTGACCTTTTTGGGCATCTGGAAGAAGTATAATACAACATTGCAGTTGTCAGATGTGGCTGCCATGCCACTTGATTGTCATGTGTACTAGTATTGGCCACCAGATGGCAGCAAAAGCTCAGTAGTTAATATGTTTAAAAATACTGGGTAATGTTTTTAAAGACAAACACAAAATGTATGGGACTAAACAACTGCAGTGTTGATTTCTTTAACCTGCTTCAACTACTGAGTGGCTGATCTGGTTTTGCTCTCAGAGAGCTGATTTTTGTGTGAATTAGGTTTAAAACTCGCCTCCTTGTGGACACTTATTCCATCTGGGACAACATGACCACAATCAAAGCTTTCGGTCTTTAACGTGACATTTTCATAGGAAAACTGTATGGGGTTAGATAAGGTTGAATTTGTCTTTCTTTGCTTTGAATCGGGTAAAGTCAGTGAATTGAAATACAATAACAAGTGATGGGATGACAAAGTACTGTTTCAGTCGTGAGTCTTTCATGGTCATGTTTTTGGACTATGTGTCCGCTAAACATTGAAGTGAAAAAAATGAGTCACTGTCAGTAGAAGAATAGTAAGTATAAAGTGTGATTGAATAGTTGCTGATTCACATTCTGGGACTTGAAGAGATATCTTCTAGCCTCATACAAAAGATCTACACAGCAGTATTAGAAGTCTGTCTGTGTGCATATATTTTCATGCTCAAAACATTTAAACTCATATTGTGCTTTAGTACTATTTACACATAACTTTGTGAAATTATGGAAATATTCGTCTTTAGTTGAGATGTATTCCTGCCTGTGCAGACTTTCCCTGGAGCTTTTTATAAAGTTTTATTTATACTGGATCTGTAGGTAAGAAGAATAGTTGGAGGCCAAACTATTAGACTAAAACACAAAAAAAACAAACAAACCCAAAAAACTTAGGACCTCATGACAGACCTCATTGCTCTCTTTCTTTATCCTTCCCATCACTGCTTTCTTGTTTTAATGTGTGATCTTTTCTTTCATTTTTGCATTTCTTTATGATTTGGCTTTGAAAAACAGTCTGTCTGCCTTGAATACTCCCTGCTGCGATGAGCAGTAATGTCTCAGATGAGCTGGAGTGTTGTAAATTACTTATTTTGAGCATGTTTACTTCTAAGCAGCAAGCTTTCAAAACATGTCCATTATCTCTCTTGAGCTGATGTTAACTGTAAATTTGCTTTCAAACTGATTCTTGTGTAGAGCATGGAGAAATGCTTCTTCTGAATACAAAAAGCTGCTGCATAGTGAATGCTAATTAAGAGATTTGGCTTCAGTGGAGACATTAACATGCAGTTAAACACATTGACTCACATGTAGGTTCTACCTGCTGGTTTTCCTACATCAAAATATGTTACAGATCCTTTCACCCTCCCAGAGAGAGCTTATTTACATTTAGAGGAAGAATCAGTGTGGTATCACAGCTTGTGAGGCCACATATTACATGTCCCAGCATGTGTCTCTGCGTGTGCACTTAAAGAAAATGTAATCATCTTATGGTGGTTTATCATAAAAAGTTGGGTCCATAAATATTTCTGTTAATAGTTTGAGTTGGTTTTTTTTTTGTTTTTTTTACCAATTTTGCCACTATCAGTGAAGCCATCAATAGGTGATAGATGTGTTGACTTTCAGCTTTCTTTCATTTAACTGTTTTTACATAGTTCCCCCCCCCCCTTTTTTTTTTCCCCTCCAAGTGGCTAAAGTAATTGAATAAACTACTACTATTATAAATGGAATTATTTTTAAATCAAATCCTTTGCAGACAGTGACTGCCTGAGGATGAAGAAGTTTTCACCTTTCATAAAACCCATTACTGCAGCCATTTTAAGCTCTTTGTGTCTTCAGTAAGGGAAAAGCATTTCCAGCTGGTCTGAGAGCAGGTGACTGACATGGGCATTTAAAAACATTATATTACTCTGTCTTAAGAGTATGTCTTGGGTCATTTCCCTATTTGTACTGCGAGGCATCATCCTATTAGCTTTGCAGCATTTGGCTGAATCTGAGTACAAACTATAACTGTACATCAGAATTAATCCTGCTGCTTTTATCAGCAGTTATCAATAAACACTAGTGACCCTTTTCTACTGGCATATTTAATTGCCTGCACCATTAAAACTTCCTCTGCCATGTGTGACAGATAAAGTGATATGCTTTAGATCATAAATTCTGTCTTTCTCTTTTATTCCTGCCATTCTGGTACAAATCTGTTTTTAGTTTCATCTGTCCAGATAATCTTGTTACAGAGGAGAGGGTGCTCAAGATAATTCAGTTTTATTTACATAGTGTAACAATAGTCATCTCAGGGGGGTTTTTTTTATATTGAAAGGCTCTACAATATTAGGAGGAGAACCTGCTTAAACTTGATTGTAGGGTTGAAGTTAGGATTAGGATTAGGTTAGGGTTATAATAAGGGCTTGGCACTTAGTGGTGATGGTTAACCTTAGGCATAGGACACTTGGGAATGCATCAATATCATTAAACTTACCACATATTGACTGTTCCCAATAATGACTACCAAGGTTTACTTCTGAGCCAGTACCTTTAATGGCTGTAGTTCCTAAACAATACAGTATTTTTGTTAAACTCCATGGGCACTTAAGTAACATCTTGATTGCTTTCTTTTAGTACCAGTGTGATGGTATACAAAGGCAAAAGTGCAAAATTTTTAATTCTTTCCAAATACTTATGAACCCAACTGTATACACAAATGAATGCATGTGTCCATGTGTGCTTGTGTTGCATGTGATTTATGCAGAAACATGAGCACGGGTGATTGTATGATTCTTCTTGCAGTTTTCTCTCCACCAATATATCAGAACTTGCATGTCTCCCTTTGCACATTACATGTTAAAATATACAAGGACCCTGTACCTTAATCCTGCTCTTCTCCACCTTTTGCTGTTGTTTAGCTGTCTCTGTTTTCTCCTCATAGGATGCACACCTCAACCACCACGTGCAGTCTGGGCTCTGCTGATGAAAATGCAGTGACTCAGGCTGATGAGGGGCTGAAGACTGTCCACCTAGAGCTCACAGAGACCTGTCTCGACATGATGGCACGATATGTGTTTTCCAACTTCTCTGCGCTACCCAAGAGGTTGGAAGGAGTTAGGGAATTTTTTATGCTAATATTTTGTAAAAAGAGTTGGGGCAGTAAGGGTGATGATTTTGGCCTCTGTTCACTTAGGTCTCCCATCGCAGAGTTCCTGTTGGCAGGAGGCCGCAGTATGACCTGGTTGGTGGGCAACAAGTTGGTGACTATAACAACCAGTGGTGGGGTCAGAACACAAGCGCTGCTGGGCCTGGACATGGCTGATCGCCTGGGAGGAGGAGGAGGGGAAATGACCAGGTGATGCATGCTTGCGCACATACTAAAAAGAATTTCTCTGCTTTCAACTTCCACAACTCTATACACAGAACTCTTTGTTTCTTCAAAGGGGTGCTCCTCTTTAACGTTCTTCCTTATTTTTCTCATCAAAATGTTTTTTGGGGGAGTCTTTGTTCTCCAAATCAAGGGTCTAAGGACAGAGAGTGTTGTATGCTGTTGAGACTTTAAGGCAAATTTGTGGCAGATTTGTAATTTAGTGATACTGGGGTGATAGGAAAAAAAGGGCTATTCTTAAACTGTGCTTGTTATGTTTTTCCTTATTTTCTGTCATGTATTTACTGTTAAATATATGTTAAATATGGATGCTCATATTAAACATGACCAAAGTTTGAAACAATAAGGTAGGTCTATGAGTCAAAAGCTCAGGCTTTAGGCTGCTCCAAACACTGTTTTTTGTACTCTTGGCTCTGTGTAATGTCAGTAACATTGGATATCCTTAATATGGCCATCTCAGTATTGGCATCCCTTTTGTTTGCAAAGGGAAGCCAATCAGAAGGAATCGATTTAAAGGGAGGGTGACCTTAAAAAGAGGAAATAAAATGTCGTTTTTTTCTTTTCTTTTTCTAGACACAGGATGAACTGAGTAGCTGCACAGAGGCTGAATATAAGATGAATGAGGATTTTTCTGAAATGGGAATCATACAAAGCTGCTCTAGTAGTCCAAGAAGTCCAAGAATAAAATTATGGTGCTGGAAATGAGCATAATAGGCCACCTACCACCATGGCATTTCCCCTCTAGTACTACTGGGGTTGACATTTATGTTTCTGAGTAAAAAATTCACATTTAGTGGATGGATAGCCATGAAATACTGATCTAGACACCCCCCCCCACCCCACCAAAAGGATAAATTGCAATCATTTTAGTGATCCTTTCCTTTATTTTATTTTTTTTAAAGTCACAATGTCTTTTTTTTTTTTTTTAATTTTATAACCTGAAAATACCTGCAAAAGTGGTGACATTAAACTTCATCTTATATATTTAATACTTACAGAAGTAACATGTTAAAATATTAAGTTGGTGATCTTAACTGAATGCTAGTAAGTACAGCCTTACAGAGCAGCTAGCATGGCTGTAACCTCTTTACCTTGTTAGAACTCATTTTGCTCTCCTGATCTTGCAGGTCAGACCCATCACTGCACACCCGAATGACCAAAGAGGCTCCAGCCAAACTGGAGTCACAATCAAGCCAGCAGCACAACAGAGCTACACGCATACGAGTTCGCTCCATGTCAGGTTAAAAAAAAAAAAAAATAATAATAATACAATAAATAATAAAATAAATGCAGAATTTATTTATTTTTTTGCTGTTGCTAGGCAAGTAACACTGCTACACTCCTATCTGCAATTATTACTGCTTTTGTAGCATAATTATACATGGATGCCTATATTTCAGTTATTGAAGTTATATTTCCATCTGCAGTAATTTATATTTGGTAGTAGGGCTCTGTTAAGGGAGTGCACACTTCCTCGCTGTTCTTTCTTATGCAAACAGAAAATTGAAGGCAAGGAGAGCAATAGCAAGATCCCCATAGAGAAAAGAGCAGTTTTTTCAGCTTTGTCAGTCTACCTAAATGCATTTGTCTCCTTTTTCTGCACATTAAATTGCATATAACTATTTTCATTTATTTATTTTTTGCTTATTGAGTCTAAATCTCTTATTAAACATTCTAACAGGCCTCAATGTAGGAGTCTTGAAGTAATGTTGATGTTGACCTCTCTCTGACTGTCTGACTTTACAATAAAGGAATCTGAATCTGAATTTAAATTCCAGGTGGCCATGCTCTACGTGCCGGTCCAGCTCAGAGTCTCAGTCCTCTGGTGTCTCCCTCTGAGGGTGAGTTGGCTGCTCCACTCTCGCCCTCCTCTGGTCCTGCTCTGGATAGTCTGGGTCCATCCTCCTCCACTTCTGCCACTCCATCTGCTCCTCCTCCTCTGAAAGACAACCCCACCTTGGCTGAGTTTGCCCCAATGCTCACACAAGGCTGGGCAGAGATCTTTATACGCAGACCGTCAGGTATATCACCAGTGAGCAAGCACTGTCACCTCTACAGTGATTGTACAAACTTTCTATGTTTTGGTTTTAGGTGACTAATACTAGAAGGTGCCTGGGAGGGGGAGGGGGGGGGGGGGGGGCATCACCCAAAA
>VUQS01009766.1:11422-21598 GCA_015108495.1 Heterochromis multidens
AAATTTTTTTTTAAAAAAAAAAAAAAAAAAAAGAAAAAGTTTTTTAAGAAACTTTTATATTATGTGATTTTTAATTATTTTTTAATACATTACATACTTGATGAATAACTATTTATTAATTTAAAAAGCTGATTAATTGTTCTGTAAAAAAGAGAGATGCTAAAGCCTTGAAGCTAAGCCACTTTTACACAATCTAAGATAAAATATGAACGTAAATTCAGACAAATTTTATAGAGCCATTTAATTTTTTTTAATGAGATATCAAAAACACAGTTTTGTTTGTTTTATAAAATAATCTTGTGAAATAAAGTATTGTAAAGTATTGTTTCATTGTATTAATAGTATAAAATGACTATTATAATAGTAGATGTATAAATTTAATGCAGTATGGGGCTTTGTCACAGTCAGCTGTCTTAGACCTGCTACCTAATGAATTGCAGCTAAAGACATTTCTTCAGCAGGTTTAATGGTGGTGGTTCCCACTTATAAACCGCAGAGAAATTTTTTCAGTGTAAGTTCTGAATTATACTCACTTGTACACTCACATGGGCAGCTGCAGACACAACGGACAAGTAGTTGCTCTTATTATACCTTTCTCAAGTCTCTTTGGAGTTCACATGGAGGATGTATGGTTAGTTGATGCATTGTAGTGTAGTTTCCACACAGTCACAACAAACTGAAGGGCACACGGGTGTCTGCACAGGGCTTGTGAAGAAATTTACATCACTGAGAACCAAGCAGTATTCCACATATTGATGGAGGAGGAAAGTTTAACACAGCCATAGAGCTGTTTAAACATATTAATGGCAGACAGTATCAAGAGAATCAGGGTGTCACATCATCCAATTTCTCACATGTAGCACACAGCTTTGGATGTGTTCTCACTACTTGAAAAAACATGTTTGATTTAGACAAAAAAATACAAATACTATTGTCTTTTTTTTGTGTGTGCGTTTGTTTTTAGGGACCCCCGGGAGACATTGGCCCAGCAGGGATACAGGGACCAAAAGGACCACGTGGTTTGATGGTAAGATGAAGATTAACGGTAGTTTGGCAACTCAGTGCAGTATTTCAGCCAATGCCTGTGCACTGAACTCTCCCAAACTGCACACTTGGCATGAAAAATAAGCACCGCTTCATCAGATGCTCCATCATCCGTCCTCAGTCACTTACATGCTTCTGCTTTCCAGGGTATGGAGGGTGCTTTGGGCCCCGTTGGCATCATTGGCCCCAGCGGTCATCCTGTATGTACCTCGTATGTCATCCCACGTGCCAAGCTTTATGTGACTTCTCCCTGCTTTTTTGGCAGTGATGGAGTGATCCTTTGTCTTCTTTCTCTCCATCAGGGACCCCAGGGTGACAAAGGAAGTCGGGGGGAGACGGTGCGTGGCGCTGTTTTGATGAATCCTTTTCTGTCTTTACTCTGAGCACAGAATAGGATACTTAGTATGGAGACAGCACACCGCTCAGCCTCCTTTGCCCTCAGGACTTTTCATTTCCTATTGTGTTCCACTGTTTGTTGTTACACTCACAGTGACACTTAGCTGCTGTGGAAATCCTGTCAGGGTGATAAATGTTGGCTGCTTGCTCCTCTCAAGCTTTTTAAGAGGTTTGTTGAGCGCTCATACACAGGCATAATTCACAACCTCACTCTTAAAACGCCAACATTCATGTAGGGGTTTGGTGTGTGGAAATAGGATTTGCTGTGTGGAAATAAGATTTCTGAGTGTAGGCTTGCAAAGAAGCAAGAGGGCAATTCAAAATACAGTAGATAAAGACTGTCTGTTGAATTGGTAGCACTAAGATGCCATTACACTGTACAAAATAAAATAATATCTTGTCTGCACTTATATTGATTTTTATTTCTTTCATCTCTCTAACAGGGGATGCAGGGACCAAGAGTGAGTAATTAATCACCTCTGTAGCTTTTTCATTATTTTTTGCACTGTATGAAAAGAAATGAACGACCATAATCATCTTTTATAAAAGCCAAGTTATAAATATTTTGAAGCCTAACGTACAGATGGAACTTTTCAGGGATCTTCTGGTCCTCGTGGACCACCTGGACCACCAGTAAGTTCTTCTTTTTCTATATTTTAAAAAGGCATATTTTCATTTTACGCAATTTGGGCTTGATTTAAGTGTTGTGTAATGTGTATGGGGGGAAATACCATGGAAAATTATGTTCAGTTGAAATGGATGAATCTTGCATTTTCCGGCAAGTGTAGCTGAATTAATTGGTTCTCAGGCAAGGACTGCATGGTTTAGTGGGAGAACATATTGAAGCACACTGAGAGTAAAAAGTAGGAAAACATGGGCTTGCCTTTGAGTCTGCTGGAAAATAATTTGAAGAATAAAAACTCATTTGTACATCTACACTTTAAACTATAAACATACGGTGCTATTTAGAGGATAATCTAACTAGTTACACCTGCTTTTTTCCCCACTGTGATCTAATACAAATAGCTTTTAGCTAGCGGCTTTTCTTTTCTGCATTTGATATGCTTTATTTCCTGCGCTTTCATGCCTCATTTCCTCTGCATTCATGATTGTGTCTTATCTGCACATTGGGAGAAAATTAAACACCACCAACGACAGGGTAGATCAGGATTTACAGAACTGTTTCATGAACACAAGTGCACTGAACGGCTGTTGTTACATAAATTAAGATAAGTTGTAATATTACAGGCTATTTTCTGTTGGTTTCTAGGGGCGTCCCAGTTCTGCCCTTTCACTTGTAAGTGTGTTTCACCTGTTTTGTTAAATTGGATTTTTCTGATATATATACATAATGCAAGTCAAATAGGTTACCTTCATGCCATGCTGTCTTTTTTCTGGCAGAGAAATGAAGCTCTTGGCGCTGCTTTTCAAGTCATCATTGATTCCCATGCTGCACTGAGACAAGAGGTTTGTATTGATGGAAACTATGCAGCTAAAGTTAATTAGGTCACTGCAGTAGCACAGAATACAGTCGTGACTATCGTAGTCTTAAACGAATAGTTACAAATTTACCAACAGTTAATAATGAAATGAAATTTCAAAACCTCAAGTGAATATTTATGTTCAAATCAGAATTATCAGAGTGTGGACCTGCCCATGTTAGACCAGGGCACAGAGATATTTAAGACACTGCAGCATCTCAGCACTCTGATCCAAAGTCTTAAGAACCCGCTGGGAACCCGTGACAATCCTGCCCGAATCTGTAGAGACCTCTACAACTGTGAGCAGAAGATGTATGACGGTGAGGAAATATTTAAACAGGACCATAATTTCTATGCACATATGGTCTCTGTTTATGTAATTAGAGTTGTTCTCCCATCATTGCTTCATGTTGAAAGGCACTTACTGGATTGATCCAAACCTCGGATGCGCAGCTGACACGATTGAGGTGACGTGCAACTTCACTGGTGGAGGACAAACTTGCCTGAAGCCTCTCACGGTTTCCAAGGTTAGGATATTTATTTTTATCCATTTGCCTCAGCTAGATAAAACATCCAGTAAAGTGTAAATACATGTCACTTAGACACAGGCAAGATTGCTTTGTATACTGTGCAGACGGTGGGTAAATATCAGATCCATGATTGCCTGTGTCCTTGTGGAAAATGTTGCCCTCATGTTGGCTTCAGAAGGATTTCTAAAGAAGTAGAGAAGCTTGGAGTTTAAGATGGGCCATGTGTGTGCATAATGTCACTCATGCAATAAATAAAGGAGCACAGCTGTTCAATTTCTGGCTCTGTACAATAAACTCTAGCACTATTTGGAGAGATCACAGTAGTAGTGAATCTTAAGGCATCCCATTTGGTCTTCAGACTTGGCCAAGTCATCATCAAACACATACTGAGTTGGCAAGTAAATCCTCAGACTCTGAAAATACTCTTTATCCACTGATTCCTTTGTCATTTCAGCTTGAAGATATTGCAACAAAATATAATCGAATGGCACACAATAACACAAATATGGACTGATTCATTTCCTTCATAAACTGTGAATATAATAACAGGCATAGACAGTCATAATTAAGGTACAGTCTGTGATCCAGATGTACCTCATTCAGATTCATAGCAGAGCTGCAGTCTGTTATCAACATCCAAACAGACTGCGCTCAAGTCTGTTCATTAGAAAGAGTAACAATTGGGTATTTTTAATTGTAGATTAACAATTGTTAAGGATTGCTATCATTTAGCTTAGTTTAACTGCTTTTGTGAATATACTATAGTGAATTTACATCAAAATTTGTGGTCAAAAAAGTACACAATGTAAGATCAAGCCAATACATTCGGTATACATTACATTAGTTAGTCACAACACAAAGTTTTCCAGATTCTGAACTTAAATAAAACAATTGACCTTTTCACTACGAAAGGTTTAAATACACTGATAAAAATCTACTTACTTTATAGTTGGACATCGGGGTCGGTCGCATCCAGATGAACTTCATCCACCTTTTGAGCACTGAGGCCGTGCAGCACATCGTCATTCACTGCCTCAATGTGTCTGTGTGGGCAGCAGGACCCTCCCTGCAACGTTCATCCATAGCTGTAAGCTTCAAGGCCTGGACAGGGGAGAAGATTCGAGCAGGAGACCTCCTGGAGCCGCTCATACCCAGAGATGACTGCTGGGTATGCACCATTATAGCACAGAAGTCAATACAGTACTCAGTTCTTCGGTTTTAATTGTATTATTTTAATTAATGAAAGCTATCTTGTTTTTTTGAATCTGTACACAGCAAGAAATGTAAAAACAGTAGTTTTTTATTCTTATAGGGCACTGCATGCTTTAAAGACTTTATGACAAATTGCAGAAATTTTGTGGGGTTTAACATGCAAGTTCCTCTAAAACGTAAATTGATGTTTTAACAGTCTTTTATGCTGATTAACCAAACAAAATGACGTTTTAATCAGTTTTATAGAGATACTGGTTGACCAAGATTTTTTTTTTCTCTTTAAGTCTTCATGCTTCACAAAGCTAATCACGTTTTTGCCCTAGCTCCATTTTTCAATATTCAACCTACTATAGTGGAGGTTAATGCAGTTTGGTTTGATGTGCTCACAGCATCAAAAAAGTAAGCAGCATTACCCTTCTTTCCATAAATGCTGTCCCGGTTACTTTGGATAATCCACAAACCTCTTTGTCAGTAGTTTCTGGAAGGAGTATTTCTTTGGTAAAAAGTCATTCCAATTAAAATGATTCCCAGTGACGTCGGAGGATTATCGAGAATAGGCTGCTTTTTCAGTGCTTTGAGGACCACAGTTAAATTCCTTTTACCTCTTTTGCACTGGTTTTGAAGGCAGAAATGTCAGTGATGGATATCTGAAAACCGACATAATTAAACTGTGTCAATATATAAATACCACTAGAAGAGGGAGAACTGACTCTTTTATGTTTTTCATGTTATTTTGTCATTATTTTACAATGCACAATGCACCTGTCACTTTCAGATCAAGGATGGGCGCTGGCATCAGACACATTTTATCTTCCAGAGCCAGGATCCAAACTTACTCCCCATAGTAGATGTATACAACCTCCTGACTACAGAGCCTGGGGCACACTATCACCTCGAGGTTGGACCTGTGTGCTTCTTATAAGGAACTGTGGTGCGCTCCTCAAAGGAGCGACTGCATGGGAGATTTTGGACAGGGGAGAACGGCACTTCTTTGATTTCCAAAAAAACAACTCCCCATTTTTTTCTCCACAAAATATGCTTGGACTGCAGAAACAGGAGGGGCGCCAGATAAAGAAGGCCCATGGGAATTGCAGAGATAAAACTTCTGGCACTAATCAGCCTATGGAATACAATAAGCTCCTTTTTTTTAGAGACTTGTATGTGTGACACAAGACCTGGATGCCCCTTTTGGAAGGAAGTATTATGAACATCTCATTTCTGTCATCTCTCAGACCATGTTGTATCATAGTTTCTTCACGGTCTGATGCTCAAGTTTGCAAAAACGTGTATGGAAATACAGAACAGTTAAATCTGCAAATTCGGTAACTCCTACTTTTAATGTTTAAGTATTATTTATACATGTATATGTACTGTATATTGTAATATAAAGTGCAATAGTAATTGTTACACAGCCTTTAAGGATACACAGTATCAATGTCATATTACTCATTCAGGTACAGTGTGCCTCAGACACACACACAGTCTCCAGGTAAGTCTTTTTGAGCCTCTTATTAACTGTCCAGTGCTACAAGACACCACATTTATACGGATATCTTCACACAAATAACTGCTGTGTGGTACTTTCCATGTTAAGATGGAGCAAAGATTTCTCGTGTGAACTGAAAAAAAAAAAAAAAAAGTGTCAAAATGCTACCTCGTTCTGTGCCTCTCATCCCACAGCAAACAAGTCGTTACCTGATATAATCTGGGATGACACAGAGGTGACACCTGGTGCTGCCGCAGTTGACACTCGTATGATAAACTCTTGTCAGCTCTCAGCAAAGCTACAGCTGTGCTTTTAAAGGGAAGACTGTTAGTATACATACAGGCCAAATTCTGTAAATTATATTTTCAAGGTATTACCATTTTCAATATTTTTTGTATGAGTCTGACAAAATAATTTAAGGTTGTTTTGTCAAAATGTAAATGTACAGTTATGCAACATTTATTATCAGTGGATTCTATTTAAAGATTATTTAAATTCCGATCAGTTTCCGGTTCAAAACTAGGCACCACAGTCATGCTTTCAGGATGTTTTTTGTCATTCGGAGCTTTAAAGGTTCTTACTGAAATATGCAATAGTGATGGTTGGTCTCACCAATCAAACAACTCAGAGGTTTTCTTTTTTTTTTTTTTTTAACACTATACAACTCTTAACTACCATGGTACATGAGCTAACAGTGTTTGGTCTGTACAGACATTTAAGTCTAACACCTTGACAGGTAATTCAATAACAAGTCTGAGACCTTTGTTGATAAGCAGCTTTCCAAGTTTTTCATCAAAGAAAATTTCAAAAGTGACAAAATAAATGCATTTAAACTGCCTACTTGTGACACTTTAGTTTTCTTCTGTTCATTTCACACCTGGAAATCTGATGTCATGCCAGGTACTAACGTTGTAAAGAAGGAGGAAAATGGTGTCTCTGAAGTAATGTCTTTTTTTTTTCTAGGAACTATCATCCTCATTTAAATTTTAATGCCATTAGGGGGAATCGTTCAGCCTTACTGTAGCCTTATGCAATACAAAAGCACGGGCAGACTCAGAGTTTAAAAGTATTATATTAGCAGAATGCTGTATGATAACATACATGGTATTATCTCGGGCACATAGCATGACGCCCCCCATCAATGGGTAGGTTGACTCCAGTAATGAAGCTGGCAGCATCAGAAGCCAGGAAAGCAATGCTGTGGGCCACTTCTTCCACCTCACCTGGTCGACCGAGGGCATGGGTCTGCTTGCACTTATCAAGAAACTGGTGGTGAAAATATAAAAGAATAAGAAAATAATGTGTAAAGTTACACTTTTGGTTGACAAAAAAATTCTAAAAAAACAGACTCTGATATTTAAGATGACTTTATATTACAGTCAGGTTGCATGACCAAGGTTCACTATATACATTATGCTGATGTATTCATACATAAATATTACCTGGGCATACTGCTCCTCATTTAGTCCTGCTCTCTTGTGGACATCTGTGATGATCACACCAGGACTGAACAGATAAAACCAGAAATGATTTTTTTTTTTCCATCAGAATTTTGGACAAATAATAGCATATAAATTAAAGCAGTTTTCACACATGAACTCTCAAAAAAGTTCAGAGAACCAGTCTGAAGTTGCCCCTTCTCACGTGTAGCACACAGCAGTAGGTAAATGGACTGGTACTTATATAGCGCCTCTCTACTTTTTTTATTGATGCCTAAGCGCTTTCTAGCAATCGCACCCACCCTCACACTCCAATAGATGCATCAGGGGCAACTCAGGGTTCAGTATCTTGCCTAAGGACACTTTGGCACATGGCTGGGGGAGTCAGAGATCGATCCACTGACCTTCCGACTGGGAGATGACTCGCTCTACCACCTGAGCCACAGCCGCCCGCGGTATTTGCTGCAGATGTCAAATTCTCTGTTTGGTTTAGACCAAGGTGCTGCGTGGTTAGAGCATTCAAGAGGCATATGATGCCAGCTTTGCCTGTGCTATTTTCACTAACTGTACTTTTAATGTCTAGAAAAGTAAGGGGCTGCAGTACATGTTTGAAAAACTGCTTAAAAGAAAAATGAGGAATGAATGTGATCGTAAACGTGAACCTATGCAACAATAAAATGTTTATTGCACTTACCAGACAGAGTTCACTCTAACCTGCTTTGATGCCAGCTCTGAAATAAGAAAAAAGTAGTTATATGATATTCCATTCTTATGTGCCAATGCAAACTTTTATACTGCTGTCAAATGAGGACAGAAAGCAGCTCACCAAGTGCTATACAACGTGTAAACTGGTCAATAGCAGCCTTGGACATGCAATAGGCCAACACACCAGGAAACTACAGAGAGAAAAATCACACTTCTTGAAGATGCTTTATAACAAATACAGTAGCTTCGTAAAGATACTACATATCGATGGAGCTGTTTAAATATTGTGTCTACATGCAGAGTACCCACTGATCTCTGTCCGTTCACACTGGATACATTGACGATGGAGCCTTTGGTCTTGATCAGGTGTGGTACACAAACTTGGGTCAGGTGGTATACAGATCTGTAATATATGAAGTAAAATTACTTGAAATATCTTTGAATATTAAATATGAAGATATGACTTAGTGTAACAACCAGTCACCAGCCTGCAAAGGACAGTTAACATCCTAACATCTGTGATTGGATTCACCATTGTGGTAACAGCAGTATCTCACCAACACTTACATTAATCAGGCTACATTTAGTCTAGATAGCTGATGAATGGTTCCACTGGGATAATGTTCCTGTGGATAATGGTAGCGTGAAATCTGGATTTGACAGCATTCTGTTTTGCTTGTGAACTCCAATTATGCTTGAATATTAACCTCTTTTTACAGCACAAATGGAATTAATGTAGGAATAAATGGATCCTATATTAGAAGGACTGGACATGTGAACTATATATATAAAAAAAATCAATTTCAAAAGGACACCATGTTCTTAAAAAATCTTAAACATTTTCAGTAACACCCCTATGTATTCATACATGCAGCTATATTGTGTCCATACTGTGTGAAAACGGTTAAAAACGTTTAATTCTACTTTTCCTGCACGTACAAGTTGTGAACGCTAAAATATAAAATATTAAATGTTAAACGCTGACTTACTGTACAATTTATAATATTTAACTGAAACAAATTTGATTTTCAGTTGTATTCAGCTATATGAACAGTTCCTCTACTCAGTCTTAAATACATTTATTATATGCATGTGATATAATATTTCTCTTTCCCAATTTTATATCCAACCACTTTTTTAACCAACCACTGTATGGCTGTGTACAACTGATACTAATACATCTCCATCATAAAGACATGTCTCCTACCTCACATTGACATTCATGACCTTGTCATACTGAGCCAAGTCTGTTGTCTCAATGCTGCCCATTGCCAGGATGCCAGCACTGTTGACCAAGACATCCAGCCAGCCAAAGTGAGCGATAGTTTGCTCCACCGTTTTTTTCACAATCTCCTCATCAGTCAGGTCTCCAGGAACCAGCAGGGGCTGCATGCACACACCACCTTTCATTAAGAATTGGCTTTAAAATTCTAAGGTGTCAAAAACATATGCCTTCTGAATGTGTTCTGAACAAATACAGAACAAATTGTTTAGTTAAAGGCAAAAATATCCGCCTGGTAAAGTAAAAGTATAATAACGAAAACTGCCTCTTTACACTCACCAGCCACTTTATTAGTTACACCTGTTCAACTGTTCATTAATGCAACCAACTCAGTGCATTTAGGTATGTAGATGTGATCAAGACAACCTGCTGAAGTTTAAATTGAGCATTAGAATGGGGAAGAAAGGTCATTTAAGTGACTTTGAACGTTGCATGATTGTTGGTGCCAGAAAGGGTGGTTCTAGTATTTTAGAAACTGCTGATCTACTGGGATTTTCCCCCACACAACAATCTCTAGGTCTCTTGATGCATGCTCAATAATCCAGGTAAAAGAATCCCAAAAAGTTGAATCTGTTCATCTGGACGTGGCGTTTTTTAAGTG
>VUQS01009783.1:5406-15697 GCA_015108495.1 Heterochromis multidens
AAGCAAAAAATACCCCCCCCCCCCCCCCGAAAAAAAAAAAAGGCACTAACATATTTTAAAACTCAGCTTTGGAGCACTGGAGAGAGCCTCATTAGTCCATTTGATGATACTTCATGCTGCCAGGATTTAACTGTAATGAACGACTGTCGTCCAGTGCAACAATGGAACTCATCTGCTATGTGCGCATGTTTGGCTTGTCTTCACATAAATCACACAAAATCATAATTTTATTGGCAGTTTGTGCCAATAAAAATAATTTGGCAGTTTGTGCTGCTCAGATTTCTGTCATCACTCTAGTAGTGTGGAGATGAAGAGGATTTTGTGTGTGTGAGAGTGTGTTGCTCCAAGCATCAAAAGAACTGCATGGCTAGACACCACATGGATTGTTTAAATGGGAATATTTTATTTTATTTTATTTCATTTATTGCGGTTTGGATGCAATTACCCTTTATGTGGTCATTTCTCGGAGAGTACACACTCTTCTCTTGCGCACACCCACGGGTGCACACAAAGTGATGACATTTCTTACTCCTGAATAGAAAGCCATTTAACCTGACTCATAAGAAGCTGAAGGACACAAAAGCAACAGCACAAAGAGAGCGGGAGAAAGACTGCAAGTAGGGGGTCTCATAATACAGTGGAGGATGATTTTAAAACTTGAAAAAACATATGCGCTGCTTCTGTTGTGGATGGACAACAGATGCAATAACTCTACGTGTTCATCCAGATTCATGACTATTAATTTGCAGACAGTTTCTCATTTATTGTCTTTGCTGATGCAGGTAAACAAACAGATGATTCAGAGCTTTGTTGGAATTATTAATAATAAAATGTAGTTTTCTGAGGAAATACAGTCATTTCACTGCATTGTATTCCACTAATTATAAAAACCTTCATCTGCAGTGGAGGCATCTCAGGAGACATGTGTGTGTGTGTGTGGGGGTGGGTACATTACATACAGAGGGATGGGCAGAGTGGGAGTAAGACAGAGAATTACATCTGTTTTGGGTCAGCAAAAATACTTTATAGCTCTACTTAAAGAGGTAGTGATGATGCTGCCAAAAGGCAATACACTCAAGTGGTTCACCCACACACCCCCACACACAATCTACCCTCACAGTGTGCTGACATATCATCTGATCAACCCCGCACAGCATTAAATGCAAAGTATCCTATCCTGCACACACCCTCACACATACACACACCTGTGCACTATCCTGGCCCTCATCTCCTCTCTTTGCAAAGCCGGAGATCATTAGATATCATCCAGATATCTACACGATAACAAAAATCAATTATCACAGCATCGTGTTGAATCAGCACACATTCCTTCGGTCGACACAGAGTGAATGCAAATGGAGATGCAGATCAGCGGTTTCAAAGTGCCAGCGGGTCTTTATGTGTGTCTACGGTGGCACTGCACGCCGGACTGTGGGGCAAGGCTGCCACTCAGTGGATCAAGCAGGAGCTGCACACACGCAGAGAAGTGGGGCATGCGTGTGAGGAGGTTGTGCAAGGTAATATCTCAGAGGAGTTAAGTGTACAGAGATGAGATGAGATGGTTCCCTCAAGAACAACCCCAATGCTATTTTTCTAAACACAAAATGCTGATTTAGTTTTTTGTGTGTGTGTGTGTAGTTGTAGGATGTGGACGGAAAACATGAAATAAAACTCTCAGCTCGGCTTGTTAGAAAGGAAACACTGGTGAGCATTCATGAAGGGCCTGTTGTAAATATTTTATGGACCCTCTCTGTAAGACACACGGAGCAAGCTTGAGAGGTTATTTTAAAGGAGTCTTTGTTCAAGCAGATTGTAATACTCCCACATCTGGCTGTGACAGCTGACCTTTTAATAGGACAAAAACTGTATAGTGGAAAAAGGTCTCTGAACGCTCTTTTGACCTGCACTCTAATCAAGTCATGCAGAGAAATCATTACTAGGCTGACCTTCAAATGTACACCCTGCTAAGATAATAGAATGAGAGTTTGCGGACAGCCAGATACTTAAGTATATTGCTGGATTAATAATGACCCCGGGATTCTCCTCTAAGGTGTGAGATTTGCGGTGTGAATAACCCATACAGTGGCAGGAGGACTATCTTCTGTACTTTTACCTTTGCTTAATAGCTTTATGTCATCCTGATTATCCTGTAGTGTTTGATTCTAGGATCATTACTTCTCTCACTCTCATTTCTTATTTCTGTAAAGCGTATTATAGTAGCATTGAGGCTAAAATTACACAACATGGAAAATAACTAAAGTCTCTTGATGCATGCTCAATAATCCAGGTAAAGAAATCCCAGAAAGCTGAATCTGTTCATCTGGACGTCCACTGAAAAAGCTACGTCCAGATGAACAGATTCAGCTTTCTGGAAAATAACTAAAGGTTAACTTAACATAAAAAGCAATGCTATTGGCCCTAATATGTTTAAGCCTGTTAGTACTTGGGTGGGTTCAACAACACCCGTGACAGTAACCATACAGTGAGGCCTAGTGACTCCACTAGAGGGCAGCAAAAACAAGATTTTGAGCTTGTGTTAAGTTTAAAGGTACAGTCAGTCGTTTTGGGTTTTTTTTAGATTATTTAATAGAAAAAAATAATATTGTATTCATAATAATTGATGCATTCTCATAAACTTAGAATTAATCCATTAAAAATACATGGGAGCGGGTGCCGGTTTGTGGAAGCTGCCATGTTGTCCCGCCATATTTGAATAAAGTGGCCCAGATAGACATCGCATCGTATGTGGCTAGAGTCTGGCCATATACGTAGTACGCCAAAGGCGGAGGAGAAGAGAATTCGTAGGTGTTTGTGTGCCGTGGAGGCAAATTTTAATTCATATCTGCACCTTTAGACTTTAGATATGAAGGATCATACCTATGTTTTATCGTCGGAGAAGGGATCCCCTTCACCAAAGAAGCGCAAACACGAAGGAAAGCGACAACGCGACCAGCATCTGGATAAAATATCCTCTTCCTCCTCACCTCAAACCTCATCTCCTGAACTGAAGTCAGGCTTCTAACACACGAAAACATAAACATGCTTATTTAGTCCCGATATTGTCGCAGTTACTTATTGTCAGCAGATTAGATATGCAACCCTTCTATCTTCGTAGAGCTGACAACAAGCCGGCAGCTAACAGCGGGAAAAACAGTAGCACTTACCGACAGAAAAGTTCAGGATATCCTCAACAACTCAATCCGGAGCAGGTTATGTTCCAGATTAGAGATCAACAGGTATGAAATCACCGCCTATTGACCAACCAATTCTCCAGAAAATAGTGTCACCATTCCTGGAAGATCCCTCTGCAGGGAGAGTAGGAGCATCTAAAGTTTTTTCTAATGTCTTTGTATTCCCGATGAGCATCAGTAATAAATACAGTTTCTTAGACGCAGTTTTAGTCCTTGATTTTTTTGTTTTTTTTTTGGCACCAAACAATTTCATAACAGTTTTATTGTTCTATAAGCATTTGTAAAACAGGACACCTACACTGTACTTGCTGACCTCATATCAAATTTGTACGTAGACTAAGCCGTAATTTACTAAAACCACCGAATGAAGCGTAAACTATGTGTCGCATTGTCACGGGAATGTCTGCGTATTCATTTGGTGATTTGGAAAATGTATAAATGTTGTTATACATGATTCTAATCTGCTGCTCGGTCTCTTTTAAACTGCTGGAATTGCAGCTACAAGAACACAGAACACACACCAAGAATACCTGTTCAATCAGATTAATTTCACTTTGATCTGAAACAAACTAAAGTGATCTCCACGTCTCCTTTATTAGGCTGTGAGAAAGTAAGCTTTAATGTTTAAATGTGTCCACTTTAAAGTTTCAGAGCTCTAATGTGCAGCTGTCACCTTAGAAATAAACAGCAGCACTGAGAGTGCACTCAGTGATAAAATCATTAACTGGAATTAAAATCTTTATTTTACCGCTCTGTGCATTAAACCACCAGATTAACGATTTGCAGCAGCATTAATCACATGTCCTTTTAACAACTGTGTTGCATTTTACCGGTATATTTTTTTATGTTCTTCATAGCTTTTAATCACCATTTGATAATGTCTATGGAGTAGATGGAACTCATAGGGATAATTTTCTGTTGAAGAAAAGTCATGTGACCCGTGAAATGCTCCTTTTTAGATTGGTTAGATACTGCCAACACTACCCCTTTCATGTGAACGTGCAGGGGAAACCCTGGGTTAACTTAGCGAGATGATAACCAGGTTCGTGTGACCGCTTATCCTGATCGCCAGTGTTCGGGTAAGTGAATCCAGATTTTTTTCCACTGCCTTAAATGACCCATGTTCTGAAATATAGTCTGAATCTATGTATCTGAGTGTATCCACTTTTAAGGATTGAGAAGTAGCCACTCAGTGGTTTATGACGGGCCTCGCTTTGAAGCCTCAGCATTAACATTTTGGCCCATTTTGTTCATCTTTGGAGCCACAAGTGACCATATTTGGACAAGTGCTTGCTAGTTATCAACTAATGCTGGGAAGCTTGATTGGCAAGTGCATCCATGTGGCTGCATATGGAGTGCATTTGCACAGATGCAGGCGCCTGCTAATTAGTGCAGCTATCTGTGGCTGATAAAATATTAGAATTTCACTCACCAAAACTGCAGCACAGACTTCTTGGCCCATCTGTACCTCATAGCAAAGCATAATATTTGTGTCAAATTATTCAGTTAAAAATGTTCCAAACACCACAAACGTGGTTGAGAAGTTCCCTTTGTGACTCAAATTAGTGGAGGTGAAACCCAGATGACAGTGATGGCTACAAGCACACACGCGAGCCTCCTCCTGCCAGTCAGAGTGGCTGTCACAAACTGGCTCAAAGTAGGTGATAAAGATGAAGCCCACACAAGAGGTTTACTTATATGAAAAATAATTTGTTAAAAGTAAACTAACCAAGAGACAAACATCACAAATAGGTTGATGGCAAGTAGAGCTTTTATAGCTTTTATAGCCTGGAAGTCACAGGTGAGCTGCATAAGCAGATGATCCTCACATGTCAGCCAATTTTTAGTAGAAGCAGGCCAGAACTTCCCCGACGCGGTGGGAGGGTCGTCACAACGGCCAAGCCTCAAAATGTAAAAGTTAATAAAGTTTAGATGGGCGAGTTCTAGAAGAATTCACATCCTTGCAGTTTTTATAAAGGAAATAAACTATACAGACCTAAAGAGTGTTTGTATCACATAGTAAACATGGTTATTTCTACTGTAAAGTCGATATGTTATCATGGCAGTCTGGGGGGACTGACTTGGTTTTCAAGCCAGCCTCAAGTGGCCACTGAAAGAACTGCAGTTTTTGGCTTTTAGTGTTACCCTAATTTTTGAGCCCCAGAGATTGCTGGCTGGCACAAACGCACTTGAATGTAAATTGGGAGACTATAGTTTAAGTCTTATTTGGAACCACTCTGAAGTTTCACTTTGACACCCATTAACTTTATGCCTGCAGTTTGGCTATATTTAGGCACAACAAAAACTACTTAAACACATTTAAAAAGTTCATTTGTCTCTGTCTTTCCAGGGTTTCCACTACATCTAAAGGTAAGGGCAGCTGCTCATATTCTTACAAACGCTCCTTCACATTGACGGCTAAGGTTGCTCTACTCTGAAACTTAAACGATATAGGACTGCATTAATGACAGAGAGGACTATGTGAGTGTGGTCGTGTAGTCAGTTACCTTTAACCATCCACCTTAGGAATTTCACCATAGTAAAATGCTTTTCTGTCAATGGCTAGTTTGAGGTTTCATATTAGAGTAGAAAAATAATGAAGGTTTCTTGAGTAAAATACATTTTTATTGTAGTGTCAAACTCACAAACCTTTTCAGTGTCCTTGCAGGAAAAAAGCTTGGAAATTCTTAATTGCTTTGAGAGCAAATTAAAAAGTGGCCTTACAATCAGGGACCTACAAAGGACACACTGTGGGCACCTTGCAGGTGGAGCAGGGCAGAAGAGCTCTTCTGAGAGATACTCTGCATCAAATCTGTCAATCACTCGTTCTATGCCCATTTCTGACAAATTGAAAAGCAGGAAGAATAACTTCACCTTCACCTTCTCCATCTGGAACCAGAAGTTGCTGTTCATCCTTGAGAAATATGAGAGAAGAGAAAAGCTTAGCCGCTGCAGCCTGCAGCTGTTAATTGCTGTGGAGGTGGTCGCATTGTGGGAATTTCTAATTTGAATCACCTAAAGAAGCAAAAGTACAGCCAGAAATGAGTGGACTCACATCCTGAACATTGAAAAGGTGCTCATTCAAACAGTATCAATGAGAAAAAGAAAAAAAAACAATGAGAAAAAGTGCCAGAGATACTAAATTTCTACATTTTAAACGGAACAGCACGTCCTCTCATTCTGTTTGTTTTGAATAATATAGACTGAATAAAATCAAGCTTGTTCAGTTGCTGTCAGTAGGTAAACATTACAACTGTTGTTTTAAGTGCTTTTTTTTTTCAGTGCGTACATACCTGCAGTCTAAATGACATACATGTCAAATTTTGAGAAGATTTCGAGCTGGTTTTAAATGCATCTTAAAATCTTCAATGATTCTAATAATTTGGCTGAAAACATCTTTTTCGTTTGTCTTTTTCATGATTTAAACACATTCTTTATCTCCTGATCTTAACCGAAGCTGTCTTTGGATGCATAAAAAAATGACCAAAAGGTACCTGTTTCAATCATCTATATTTGCCATATATATTGGCATTAGTTTGTATAATTTTATATTTAAAAAAAAAAAACAAAACAAAACTAAACACAACAATATTGACAGCACGAGTCTCCTTCTTGTAAAACCTTATGTACAAGTCTAGGATGGAGACAGCTTGAAATCCTCTTCAAACCCACCCTACTTTGAAACTTAACTAGTTCAGCATACTTTGAGCTGGAGAAAAAATTTAAACTTTATACGGGTCCCAAGACCTTGGGCTATTAAGATATTACTCTTTTTTTTTAAAATATCTTTTATGGTTTTGAAACGGTGACAGTTTAAGTTTTATGAAATTTTCAGAGTTTCTGAGATTACAATGGTTTCCTATGGAGAGCCTTTACAGTGAATTTCAGCTCTTTAACTTTTCAATTTTTTTTTCTTTCAACTCTTTTTGCTCCCACAACTTTTGGTCTGCCCACACAATTTTAGTCAGTCTTGTGTTCCAGAGCTGGCTGATAGTAAAACATTGTTTTCAGTTTCCTCGCCAGCTAATCTAAAGACTGTTCTGTGTGCCGCTAAACCAGTGGAGGTAAAGACTGAGAGTGTTTTGTCTGAGTCGGCCTGTAATGAGATCTGTATGCCTGAGCTGGCAACTAATAAAGTTCCTGATTCTGTTCCTGAGCCAGCAAATGTCAATAAAGCCTCTTTCTGTGTTTCTGAATCTGTATTCCAAAAGACCATCAAGTCTACATTTCAGTCAGAGACTGTTTGTGATTCTGAGCCTGTTTTTCCAGAGACTGATAGTGTTTCTCAACCAGCAAGCTTAAAATCTGTATCAATTGCCCTGCCGGCATCCCCAGAAACAGTTTGATTTGGTTCACTGTTTGCATTTCCAAAGACTGCTTTTTGTGCTCAGTCAGTCAGAAACTGATCTCTGTGCTCCCCAGTTGGCAATTGTTGATGATGTTGCACAGCCAAAGACTAATTTTGGTCCCCAGCATTCAGAGACAGTTTGTGCTTCACAGCCTGTTCCTCAGTCAGAAACTGCTTATGTTTCTCACCCTTTTCTCAATCTGTGACACCTCTGTGTACTTCCCAGTCAAGGTCTGCATGTTGTGTTACCACGCTAACCTCCTCAAAGACTGCTGCCTTACCTGAACCCACTTCTGCACCTGTCCCGGCTCCCAGGGTGAGGACAACCGAGACCCAGTCTGTCCCTGCACCCGTACCTGCTCCTCGGGTGAGAACAACTGGTGTCCGGTCGGTCCTAGCACCCTTACCTGTCCCTGTTCCGAGATTAATGGATGGCCAGGACCCAGTTCGTCTTGGCACCCGTACCAGCTCCGCGGGTGGGGGCGACTGGTGTCTAGCAAGTTCTGGTAGCCATTCCGGCTCAGCTAGGGTAAGGTTGGCCAGGCGCAGCTGTCGGAAGAGACGGCTGAGAGCCCTGCACGGATCCAGCCACTACAGGAGTCTTGTGCAGGCAGAACCAGAACAGTCAGAGCAACCGGAGCAACCGGAGCAACCGGAGCAACCAGAGCCTGCTAAGCATCCTGAGCAGCCCAGGCATCCTGCTAAGCCAGAGTCTGAACCTGAGCCCAAACCGCAGCCAGTGGGTCCCACTCCGCCTGAGTCCAAGGGTCGTCGCCGTCGACGGCCTCCAGCCAAGCCACCCAATGTGTCTGTACACATTAAATTGGATCTATAGATATCGGGTACACCTGCGCACTTTATGCATCAGCTGGCAGTTAATTAGTGTTGAAGTGTTTGCTGTATTTAATCTATTTGATAGTATCAAATCTTTATAGTTTAATGTATCCTGTCACTGCAATTCTACAATAACCCTCAGGTTAATTTTGATATTATTGTGGGCTTCTAATGTTTCCTGGCTCCAGCCAACATGATTTCAGTTTCATGTCTTTTCCACTACCAGTAGCTTTAGCAGTTTTCTTTATGTGTTTGTATGTTTCTGACAATGCTGAGTAGTGATGAGCTCCATGACAGCCATCATAACTCAAGAAAGGACTGAAAGAGGTGGAAAATCAAAGTGTGATAGTTAAAACAATGTACATATGATTTTACAAATCTGAAAATGTTTAGCAAAACAAATACATCTTGATCAGTAAATTGTGTTACTGACATTAAAGATGTGGGGCAATATGTTCGTTTTTGCATTCATAGCGTCATTTAAGTGTGACACTGAAATTTCCGAGCACCTCTGAACGCCTCGTATAATTTTTGCCGCCGCACCTGAAAAAAAAAAACGGTCATTCTGCTCTGCCGTCCTTTGAGGTGAGTAACTCAGACTCGGTCCCGTTTGGTTTTTGAGCACTTAAATGACATGTTTGGTGGCTTAAACACAAACTGAATTAAAGTAAAAGAAAGAGAGTAAAATATTCCCCTTTGAATACATGGTGTTACCTAGTTAATTGACTATATTGTTAGCATATCCGCTAATGCTAACTTTAGCCAGAGAGGCATTAATGAGAGCTAATGGTTTAGTTCACGGGGTGAGCACGTGACCATATGCCTCAGGGTTAAAATACAGCGGGTTCGGGTCTGACCTGGGGCCCTTCCCCCACTCTCTGTCCCTGCTTTCCTTTCTACTCTCCACTACCACAGTAAGAGCTAATACTAGTTTCAGTTTTAGCCACCAACTAGAGCTGCTGTTCTTTGTGTAACCAAGGCCATATGTGTACTTCTGTGTACTTGCATGTATTTGTGTTCGTGTGGATTTGTGAAACGTCATCAGTCGCAGCCCAAGTACTGTTTAAAGTACGCATCAAGTCAAGTACACTTAAAATGCCCGGATGTGTTCTCGCTCGGCCCATTCTATCGAGGATGCATCCTTGGTGACTTGTGTGTACTTCTTGCAGTCAAGTATCCCAGAATGCATTTTGTCCAAAACTCAAGTGGCGATGGCGGATGAGAGCGGCTAAAACTGTAAGTAACGTTTGAAATATTACTTTTTCTGTGACACAAAATAAACTTTTAAGATGTTTTTAGGCGAGAATGTAAATGTGTAAACTTCAAATATTGGCTCGGTTTATTAAGACATTGCCTATTTGCAAAAGTCCTCAGATGTTTTCGGAGATGTCCGTCCCCGCTGGTCTAACAGCAGCTCGCCCCACCAGCTGTCAGCTGACCGGGTGGGCGAGGCTCACTATACCCGGCAAGAACGCCTGACTCCCGGCACATTGTTTTCAAAGCCCCTGCTGGCTTTTGCCACACAGTGGAAGTTAAACACATTAGTGTTTTATTTGTTCCTGAGCAAATCGGTTTGGCTGAGATTAAATTTAAGCTTCGTAACTGGATCGTTTTATTTAACTTTAATGTCTCACTGGAGAGCAGTCATTATATTTGGAAATGAATCTTTCGCTCGTCTTTATTCTCTGATGTAGAAATGTGCTGTACTTATTTTAACAGTTTATTCTGAATTAAAACTAACATTAAAAATATTTTAATCCAGGAGGAAAGTGCGAGCCTTTTCACCGAGACCAGAAACATCTGGACCAGCATGTTGATGCTGTACGTGGAGATCCTGAAGAAGAAGCTCCAGAAATGATCAGATTATGTTTTTAATATTTATTCAACTCTGTTCTAAACACCAGCTGGCTGTTTTAAG
>VUQS01009788.1:0-14858 GCA_015108495.1 Heterochromis multidens
GCATCCAAGCCTTACATCACCAAGCGCAATGCAAAGCATCGGATGCAGTGGTGTAAAGCACGCTGCCACTGGACTCTAGAGCAGTGGAGACGTGTTCTCTGGAGTGATGAATCACGCTTCTCTGTCTGGCAATCTGATGGACGAGTCTGGGTTTGGTGGTTGCCAGGAGAACGGTATTTGTCTGACTCCATTGTGCCAAGTGTAAAGTTTGGTGGAGGGGGGATTATGGTGTGGGGTTGTTTTTCAGGAGTTGGGCTCGGCCCCTTAGTTCCAGTGAAAGAAACTCTTAATGCTTCAGCATACCAAGATATTTTGGACAATTTCATGCTCCCAACTTTGTGGGAACAGTTTGGGGATGGCCTCTTCCTGTTCCAACATGACTGTGCACCTGTGCACAAAGCAAGGTCTATAAAGACATGAATGAGCGAGTTTGGTGTGGAAGAACTTGACTGGCCTGAACAGAGTCCTGACCTCAACCTGATAGAACGCCTTTGGAATGAATTAGAGCGGAGACTGTGAGCCAGGCCTTCTCGTCCAGCACCAGTGTCTGACCTCACAAATACATTTCTGGAAGAAATGGATTTAGCTTCCTGCTGAAGTGCCTTAAACCTGCATTCTTTCTTTAGGCCAGTAGAGGGTCACTCTTGTAAAAGTTTAAAGTCTCATTAAAAACAACATGATGTTTATTTTGTAAATTATGGCTCCCATTAGAATCAAAATGATGAATAACTAGTTTAAAAGTGTGCAGTGTCCCTCAGTTTCTCAGTTAGATCCACCCCTCACTTGTCGTGGAAACAAGACAGTGATGGCAAAAACTCTCAGCTTGAGGCTTAAGTGTACTCATCTAATAGGGGAAGTGATGGAAGCTGTGTCCATCTTTTACATACAGTCTATGGTCCTTTCAGTAGAGTTACAGACTTGGGGAATCAATGCCAAGATGCACTAAAGCTGTTCTGGTAGCACATAGTGACCCGACACCTACTTATCTCCCGTCTGTGTGTACTCCATCCTCCACTCAAAAGCAGGATCAGTTAGATTCCTACACAAATTGCTGCAGACTTACTGAATCCACTTGGAGAAAGGCCTAAATGCTTCATCCTTGTCCGCACCAGTGCGTTGAGTTCCTGCCTCTCTGAGCGCCTGAAAAGAGTCAGTCTCTGTTGACTGATCCTCTCTGCCGCACTGCCGGGACCCCCTTTGGCTCCGCTGGAACCCCGACCCCCCTTTCTGCTCAGCCGCCGTGCCCACTGCATGCTCTTCCTCCTGAGCAGCGGGTGGTCTGAAGAGTGTGAAGAGGTGGAAATGGGCTCTGAGGAGGTTGAGTTCCGGTGGGCACTGGTCCGGGATAACAGGGGCTCCCTGGGTTCTCTGGTGTCCTCATAATCTTCAACTGTGATAGATACCTGGGACTGAGACACACACATAACCACCTGTTATCATGCCGGTTTCATTAAATCAGTTCTGTGGCAGTTCTGTTTTCTGATTTATCAAACTGAAGTGGAATTAACACTTTCTTATTTTATTAGAAACAAATGATGAATAAAATAGATTCTTTGCATATAATCACAAGTGTTTTTTGGCAAAGCTGTCAGTTCTCAAAGCGCCATGTTTAATATGCAGATTTCACTCAACTATGTCTGCCTCAGTTCATGGAAACACATCAAAAATAAGCTCTGACTGCCTTCACATCTATCTGTGTCTTCATAACCAAGAAAACTGCATTAGCATCAAGATAGATGCTTCAATTTAAACTAATCCTAAGGGGAAAATTCCCTGACTGATTTTTTTTAAAGTGAGGAAAATCTTTATAGGTTTAAAGTGTCTGTATTGCAAGGAATTTAATAACCTTGTCGTGAAAGGGTTTTAGATTAAAGTAACAGTGCCATGAAACACCAAAACAAGAGAAGCAGCTGACCTCAGAGACCGGAAGCTTGTGGGCCTCCGTTCGGTAGATGCCTATGGGAATGTCTCCAGTGGAGGAGCATAGTTTCTGGTAGAGCCTGCCGTAGTTGCGGATCCACAGGTCGTCTTCTGTGATTTTCATCTGGAAACAACAAAAACATAATGAGCATCAGAAGCACTTCACAGTCCAAACACAGGCCGAGCTGCTTGTGTCGCTACTTACAGCACAGAGGAAACCTGAGCCGGGCATGGAGTCTAAACCAAGCAGCAGCCTGGTGATGGAGATCATGTAGTCCTTCACAAACGACTGGCAGGACATTACAACAAAAAGTCAGTACATATAGATCACACTTGGCACAGTCAGGAGAAGGATCTTTGTTAGTCAGTAAGAGTTTGTTTGAGAAACCTGGTAGAGGAGAGTGTCCAGCATGCTAACACTAAACACCTTCCCAGCAGCGAAGGGCAGCCGGAACATAAAGACCAGGTTAGACCCCTTCTCCCTTTCCTTCTGTAGATCAAACACACAGACACACACACACACAGCATTTTACAGATTACACGGGCCCCAAAGGTGATAAAAAGATGAGACTGTAAGCACCATCATCTTTTCAAAACCTAATTTCTTTAAGCTGTTATGAAATCAAGCCTCTCTACATGGGAATAAAGAGAAAGAAGTTAGTGCTGACAAACTGACATTCACTCTCGTGGCTACACTAGAGTTTCTGCATCTGATTAGCATGTAATGTTGGATTAAACTCCTGCCATGCATAGCAAAAACAAACCAAACCAAACCAAACCAAAAAAAAAACCACAAAAAAGAGGCTGGAAATCCACTAAAGGCCTTTTTCCAACTGTGAGGCAATGCTGTTTGTAAGAAATTCAAATTTATCTCATAACACTGTTGTTTCTATATTGAAATGCATTTTAAGATGTCAAGCAGTGACTAATTTACTGCTCTGTCGATTGATGTTATTGATGCCTGAGGGGGATTCATTAGCTTTCACGCAGAGAACAACATTATCAACAACAACAGATATTAAAAAAGGCAAGATGTAATGGGCAAAAGGAGCAAAAACCACAAGCTTACAATCAATCACACATTTTACTCCGGGATCATTAGAGGAGCTGTGGCAAAAGAACTCTGCAAATCAATTTATTTTAAATGGTACTCATGACAAACTAAAGACTGGCTTTCACAATGCCAATCAGTCAGCAAGGTTTTTTCCCTTATGCGTTTCCCCCCATTATAAAGTCTGGATGGAAGGAAATGACAGTAAAAGAAAATGCACGTTTTTACCTTTTCCAGTTTGGACAGAGCTAAAGAGTAGTGGTCCTTGACTTTAAACTGCATGAAGCGCATGTTGGCTGGGTGTGTGAGCTCCGTGATGATACTAAGACCTGGGAACAGCCTGAGAGAGAAAAAAGCACAGGGAGAGAATAACATTCAAAACAAAACAAAACAAAAAAAACAGCAGAAATTTGATGCTAGTGTGTGAGATTGAAAAACAAGTTCGGGCAAAGCAGACCTGAACAGTGTCTGGACATTGACGATGGTCTTTGCATCAGCCATATAGTCCTCCTCAGCAATCATGGAGCTCTCCTTGTCAACCACCACCATGGTGTCTGCAAAAGTGATTCCACATCGCAGCAGACTGTCTAAACTGTGGAAAGAGAAAGAAATGTGATTAAAAAGCTAAAAATATATATATATAAAAAAGAAAGAAAGAAGGAGATTAGGTTTGTCTTACTTGTCGATGGAGCCCACTGTGTAGAACACCATGGGGAACCAGCAGATTGCCTCCAGGAAGTCTGCTTCAGGTCTAAACCAATCAAAACACAAATAGACTTGAGAGTCCCACTGGTAGAGATTTATACACACCATGATGAAGAGCTAACGTTCCCACAGTGACAGACCACTCCTCACTCAGTCTCGAAAAATACGGCACAACCAAACAGCCTGCAGATAAAGCTGAAAATAACAGCACTACACTGGAGTGACTCAGCTTTTTATTGCCTTTTTATTGGATTCCACTCTCATTTGGCCAACTGCGTTTGTGTACCAGCCACAAAACACGACACAGGATTGTGGAGAGCATTGTCCTGAAAGCATTCAGCGTTTCACAAATCATGTTTCCCGTGACCAGTTTTTCTCCTCCACTTGCTATTTACAGAGGGACTCATTCTACCATCCTGTGCAACCTATATTTGAGACACAGTTGTCATGCGCACAGCAACACTACCATGTTCACTTTGAAGCTGAGTTTACAATAACAGCCACCGCATCACAAGAAATAATAGAGATGTTGTGCTCACATGCTCTCCAGAAGGAGCACAATAGGGTTTAGCTCCTTCCTTGGTCGGTAGTAGGCCCGCAGAGGCACAATGAAGTTGTACAGACCATTCCCTGCACTCTCCGCTGAGACAATAATCAGCTTGTTTTTGAAGCCGTAGGAGCGGGCATCCTCGAAAGGGATGTGGTGACAAGGCTAGAAAAGAGCAGTGTGAGAGGATGATGGCTATGTCAGCTTGTAAAATAGAGATAGCAAGCCATTTAAATTTCATACCTTATCCAAGCGCAGGCAGCAGAAAGGCATCTTTTCTTGTAGAAGGTGACACAGTGCAGGTGAGCTGCCGATGTATGGGGAGTTAAGCGGGTATCCCTTCACCCACCTGCAGCACAAGCCCACATTTACCTCTGAACCTACTCTGTTCCACATGTTCACACATTCAATCAGTGTACTTACTCGCAGTGTCGACCCCACCAGTGGGCGCTCTCATCTTTGTCACTGTCCTCCTTGCCTTCCTCTCCTCCTTCATCCTCTGACTGGTCTCCCAGGAGGTCAAAGGTGGGGTTGTTGACACCGTCTACTAGCTCCAGGACAGGGGCGATGCTGTGTCGCCTCTCCTCTGTGGAGTCTCCCATGGCGGGCAGAGCCAAGGTGTTCGCACCCCCCGTCTCTGTCCTGGAGCTACTTCTGCTTCCTCTCCCACTACCAGGTCCTGCACTTCCTGCGTCCTGACCTTCTGGACTGCTATCACTGGAGTCCTGCAGGTCGATGGCAACTGTGCCTGAAACACACACAGACACACACATACACACACAAAGATGATTTAAGTATGAATTCAGTTGTAGAGCTGATCAGTTTCCTCACTGTCCACTAGATGGTGTGTTTGTAAAACCACAGTAGCTGACTTTTTTTCTTAGGTAGTTGCTCTTGTCAAGTGTTACTTGCTCCATAATCAAATAAATGGCAATTCCCCTCCAAAAGTGTGACTGTTTCTTTTAGTCTCCTGGATATCTCTTGATGCATGCTCAATAATCCAGGTAAGGAAATCCCAGAAAGCTGAATCTGTTCATCTGGACGTAGCGTTTTCAGTGGAAGAAACGTTTTGTCACTTCATCCAAGTGACTTCCTCAGTCTCAGCTGACTGCAGGTTTCCCCAACCTTATAAACAGTACGTTTGCATAATGACTGAAACTAGCACCACTGAGTAACAATGGGCCATGAGGTCAGTTTCATGATCATTAATATGCTACTCAGTGGTGCTAGTTTCGGTCATTATGCAAATGTACTGTTTATAAGGTTGGGGAAACCTGCAGTCACTGAGGAAGTCACTCGGATGAAGTGACGAAACGTTTCTCCCACTGAAAACGCTACGTCCAGATGAACAGATTCAGCTTTCTGGAATTTCCTGGATAGATTTAAAATTTGGAAAGTGCATAATTCTGACAGCTGTGACTGAGCTGCTCTCTAAGACAGTTTAATAACAGGTTTGCATTTTTGACCAACACAGAAACTGCAAGCAGAAGGTCAGTGTGTAAATGTTACACAGTCTTTGTGTGGTGCCCATCTGACTGACCCATGCTGGCGATGATACTGTGGACTGGCAGGCGGGTGAGTCCATGGTAGATGCTTTGGTGCACTCCCCTGGCATTTCCTCCTGTGCCACCCCACGATGGCTCCCTTTGGCCCCTGACAAATGCTGAGTTCTCCTCTTTGGAGATATTGATGTAAAAGCAGGTGTCAGAGGCCCCCATGATGTGGCACGGACCAGGGTTTAACAGGATGTTGGTTGTGTCCAGCCTGCGTACTCCGATTAAGCACACTCCATACCTGCAGCCACATAAACAACATCAGCTCTGAACTGTGCAGCTCCATGTGCTTTTATGAGCTTTTTTAGATCATTACTTACTTCTTGTGAGCATGAAAGGAGGCAAAAGTGAAACTCTTTCCCTGGTATTCCCCAAAAAATTTGCTTTCTTCTAGACGGATGTGATGCACCTCATTGGCTGAGCAGCGGCGGTAAGTCCGGTGCCATTGGTCCGCCGAACATGCACCGCCTTCCCTGTGAGGAAAAAAAAGAGGATTCATTGGCCATGTGGGGAAAGACTGACCTTTAAAACATGTTACACAAAACATACAGCTCAGCACCAGGACCACATCAGAGGCTTTCCATCAAGGCTGAGGAGGTAACATCTTATGTCTCTGTCAGAGCCGCTGATCAGTACTTCAGCACAACGATGTGGGTATGGACACCCAGCCTGTCTTAACAATAGGTCCCAGATGAACACATTCGCACAGTTAGGAGGACAACAGTTTTCTCAGGGGGATACGGCTTAAGACGCGGAGGCTAAAGAGGTGATAACAGGAAGCAGGGGTGTGGGGGCAGTGTGAATGTGGGAGGCCTGCAACAAAGATCGTATTACATAAAAAAGTGTTATGACAAATTTGCAGTTTACAGGAACTAAGTGCAAGGCAGGGGAGGAGGAGGACAGATCGTCGTCATGTCGCGTTGTCACAGCCAATAAACCAAATGGCATCACGTCCAGATATAGAAGCAAACTCATGAAACACCCTGCTTTCGAATGTTGAACTGTTAAATGTTTTCTGCCTTTTTGTAATTGAAAAATATGCTTATTGCACTCCCTTGTGTGCAGATATTACTGGGACAAACATTTGAATAAGCTTTAAATAAGAGAAGCTGCTGTTATGGGTTAGGTTGCAGTCTATTTATCTGACTTAGATCTTTATTTTATATTTTATATTTTAAGAGTCACTAGTTTGTTTTTTTGTGTTGAAAGAAAATTTTCAAAATACACCGTCAGCTTTTTGTTTTACTTTACATAAATCTGCACATATTTAATGGTGTAATACCTAATTTGGATATTTGAACACAAAATTTAAGAAAACTTGCAATAATATAATTTTTGTAATTTTGCCTCTGCACACAATATGTGATTGAAGTTTTTTTTTTTTTTTTCACAAAATTTGCATTAACTGTTTAGTAATTACAGCAGTTTTTATACACAGTCACCTATTTTCAGATACTCAAAATGAATTGGACAAACCAATTACTGACAAGCTTAACAACTTACTGAAAATCATTTGGCATGGCTAGGTGAGGCCCTTGTTATTTCATGACAAATGAAGTGGACATAATATCTGAAGTCGATTCAAAGTGTTGAATTTGTATTTTATAGCCTTTCAGTGCAGTTTTAAATCAATCCATCCATCCTCTTCCACTTATCAGGGTTATCAGGGCTATTCAGGGTTGCGGGGGAGCTGGAGTCTATTCCAGCTGCCATATGGTGAGAAGCAGGGTATACTCTAGACAGGTCACTAGTCTGTCGCAGAACTAACACAGACAGACAGACAACCATTCACACCTATGGGCAATTTAGAATCACCAATTAACCTAACCCCACTAGCTGCATATCTTTGGACTCTGGGCAGGGGCCGGAGTACCTGGAGCGAACCCACGTAGACATGGGGAGAACGTGCAAACTCCACAAAGATAGGTCCCGGTCAGATGGTGTATTTGAACCCAGGCAACTGTGCTAACCACCACACCACAGTGCTGCCCCGTAATTTTTAAATATGAGGGCAGAAAAACCCAAATAAACCTATCAGAGAGACAGCAAAAACTTTAGGAGTGGCCAAACCAACAAGCTGGTAGATTTTTGAAGAGAAGGAATGTACTGACCAGCTCAGCAACACCAAAAGGCCCAAAAGACCACAGAAGATAAATGTAATGCATGATGATAGAATTATTTCCATGGTTAAGAAAAACAACTTCACAACATCTAACTAAGTCAAGAACACTCTTGAGAAGGTAGGTGTGTCACTGTCAAAGTCTACAATTAATAAATGCCTTCATGAATGGAAATACCAAGGGTTTACAACAAGGTGCAAACCACTGGTTACACTCAAGAACAGGAAGTCCAGATCAGACTTTGCCAGAAAACATCTAAAAGAGCCTGCACAGTTACGGAAAAAAATGGACAGATAAAAGCACTTATACCCAAATGATGGGAAGAGAAAAGTATGGAGAAGGAGAGAAACAGCTCATGATTCAAAGCATGCCATATTATCTGTCTAACATGGAGGAGGCAGTATTATGGCAATGGGTACATATGGTTGCCAGTGGAACTGGACCACTAGTGTTTATTGATGAGGTGACTGCTGATAGAGGTAGCAGGATAAATTCTAAAGTGTACAGGGCTGTACTCTCTGCTCAGATTCAGCCAAATGCTGCAAAACTGCAGTGCAAATAGAAAATAACCCAAAGCACACTGCAAAGCAACCAAAGTGTTTCTCAAGGCAAAGAAATGGAATATTCCTTAATGGCCAAATCATCTGACTTATCTCAACTCAATAGAGCATGTTTTTCAGTTATTTTGCATTAAACGTCAATGCAAAAAGACCCACAAACAAGCAGGGGTTCTAGACTCCAAGCAGTCATTGACTGCAAAGGATTTTCATCCAAGAATTAAAACAATCCTTATATTTAGAATTATGTTGGTTTGAAAATGGGGGACTATATATAAAGATGGCTGTAATTCCTAAACAGTTAATCCAAATTTTTGTAAAACATCTTCATTAAAAGCTGAACATCTGCACTTCAATCACATCTTGATGTTTTGATTTAAAAACCACCGTGGCAGTGTACAGAGGCAAAACTACAAAAATTGTGTCTTTGTCCAACAAGTTATGGGTGTGACTATAAAAGGTTTAACATCAATAAATGTTATAGTAAAAAACTGAGTTATTGTTGAAGTGTCAGTTCTTTAATAATAATATTTTAAAAATCCTGTCTAAACTTTAAGGTGTTTCACTTCTGTACTACCATACCGATGAACTGTTTTTCATGCACAAATACTCCCGAACAACCTCTCCATTAATTTGCTCACATTTGTCAAAATAACAATCATTGATCATGAGGGAAAAATTGAAACTTAACAGGAAAAACATGAGCCACTTCATGCACAAATGTGTAAACAAACATTATTTCAGTATTCGATTTGTGTAAAATTGAACAAACAGGAGCATGCGTATTTCACATGCTTTTAAACAATGAAAGTTAGCTCTAAACACAGCACAGCATGCAAACTGTGGAAGTTGACAGAGAATTTGAGATAACCTTGAGCACAAACGTGGGAAAAAAAATCTACCTGTTGAGGGCTTGAAAGGCTCCTACACGTTGCTTGAAGGCCTCTTGGTGTGCCGTTCTTAAAAAATAAAGATGAGTGACAGTAAAGAGACACGACACAGCTGAATTTTACTGCTTACTACATTTTTGAATTTCAAGATTGCAAGAGTGCACTGTGGACAGTTAAATGTTAAGAATGATAAGCAGAGAGAGAGCAAGGGAACTCACTGTCCTCTAGAGGAGTGGATCAATAGAGTGATGAGAGTTGAGGTACCAGGGCACACACAGTTTAAAGCCAGCATGGCATACTTAAACTCTTCTTCACATACCACATGGTCTGCAAACACAAGAAGAGAACAGAGACAAAGGATATATCTGCAAATCACATTGTCATTTTTAAAAGCTGGTCTTCTGTTGGCTGTTCCATCTGACCCTATCCCTATCTTCTGTCACCTTCTCTGTGGTCTTCCTCTCTTCCTCCTGCTTGGCAGTTCCATATTCAACATCCTCTGTCCAGTATATCCACTATCCCTCCTCTGAACATATCTAAACCATCTCAGCCTTTCCTCTCTCACAGCACCTGTGTCGTTGTTAACCAGGATCCCGGCTGATCTAGTATGGAAATCTCATTCTTGATGATCCGATATTTGATTTGGCCAAGATTTTAAACTGAATGCCCTTCCTGAAGCAACCCTCCTTATTAATCTGGGCTTATGACTGACACTAGGAGTACACTGACTTGTACCCCCCACCCTGACCTGTGGCTGAGTTCTTTTTAAAAGTTGATATGTCACATCATTATGTCCAGGTGTTACCTAATGATGGGTGGCAAACTGAATGAAACGTGTTAGGTACTGACTCTAAGGAGTTCTACTGGAGATATAAACACACTTCTTGCAAAACATATTCCCTTATTTAGTGCTTTGATGATGAAGGTCAAAAATGCTGCCCAACACCAAATTTCTCAAAAGTGTTCAATTAGACTGAGTAAAGGCCATAACACTTCTTTTAACATAGCAGCAAACCATTCAGTGACCCCTCATGCCCAGTGGACAAGGGTATTGTCCTCCTGGAAGATAAAAGTGATTTTTTAAAATTGATTTGCAGTGACCCTTACTTCTAAATGTGGACCAAAACAGCCAAACTCTCACTTCACAGGTCAAAGGTTTAACTTTTTCCTTTAATTGGTCAAATGTCTATAAATCGATGGATCCAGGCCGAAGATTAGTAATCAGACCTTGAAAGGGTCAGTCCACAAAGATCACATTAAAGACATATTAAATGTGATTATTTTCATTTGAATTATGCATTGTTTCCTTTAAATGGCTTTTTTCCCATTATATGTGCCCAGAGTCTAAACCAGAGCTCGCCAAATTTGCAGCGAGCAGCAACTTGGTGGCAATTTTTCTTTGTATATAACATATTGATTCAAACTATTATTAATTTTCTGGTAACAAAAAATAATTTAGTTTGATGTTGATGTAATTATCAGCTCAAAACACTGAAAAAGAACATTTGAAAAAAACAACATGTCTCTCTAATAAACTCAGGAGTTTCAGTGGGACTCTGTGCTCCATATTCCCAAAGAAAACAGTTGGTTTTGTTTACTTTGCAGCTCTTACAAACACACAAAATGTAGCATGCATTATACATACTAGACTGTTATTGTGGCTCTATCCTTAACATGAAAGGACACAAGTGCACAATCAAATGTCACTATCTCACTTTGGAATATGTCTAAATGTCACCTGACATTCGTCACCGTCCCCGTTGACTTAGATGGGATCAATTTTATGTCGCTGCTCGATTTTTTTGGGGGGGGGGATGGGAGGACCTGGCAACAGGCCGGTGATTCAGTGTCAGCCCTATTGAGCCACCTTTCCCTCGCATCATTGGGAACTTAACGTAGCGCTGCCTGGGTGCCAACCAAGCCAAACTGAGCAAACACAGATGACAGTGCCTTGTTTACCTGTTGCCGCTCTGCCTCCTCTTTGAAAGAAAACCAATAGAGCGATTAATGTTTTTTGTAAGCCAATCAGAGCATTCATTTCTCCTGGTGTGTAATTCTTGATTGCATTATCTTCAACAACAAGCACACGGGCATATTAACGCTGCCTTGCTCAGTATCAATGTTCAGCTCTGTCCTGAAAGCACAATTTGCCCACTGTATCATTGAATAATTGGTGAGAAATGTCAGATCCCGACAAACTCAGCCGCCAGTGTGAGAAATAGGGAGTCAGCTACGATGTAAATGCAGCTTTTGATAAATTAGCAGGGTGTGTGTGTGTGTGTGCCCGAGGCTGAGCAGGTGAGAGACATGACAATTAAAACTGCTGATTGTGACTCTTCTGTTGGAGAACTAATGTTCTTTTGGCTCAACACATCATGATGCAGCTCACACACAAACACACTGTAGCATCTTGCTATTCTGCCTGTGAATTCCTTTCAAAGCAGAAGCTTTTATAGAGCAACAGGCATCTAAAGCCTGCAGAGGAAGACAAGAAACACTGATGTTGTTTCTACAGAGGAAAAATATTCATTATTGTTAGACACGCATTCCTCCCTCTCTCTGTCTCTCACACACATACACACACATTTCCCTAACTCACAATGCACAGACATAATAGCCATGTATCAAACTGAATCTTATTTTTCCAATATTTAATTTCCAGTGTCCATCTCGCACCTTTCTTCACCACCGCCCCTTCTCTTCCAGTTTTCTACCCTCAAGCACAGCCCTCCTTCCTACCCTCTCTACTTCAGGTGCATAGACCCAGACCAGGAGTGAAACCAATTACTGACACTGGCACACTGTGCACGCATGCACACACACACACACACACACACACACACACACACACACACACACACACACACATACACATACACACAGATGCACACACATAGGCTTTTCGCTTCCTGTCATGCTGACTTTGAAGATTTTGGTTTTCTATTACAGACTGGCATTAAAGGTGTAATCCTGTTTGTGCAAATGTGCATATCTGTATGTAAATGTGGTTATTTGCTCTCCCTGCAAGAGTGCAATTAGGACCTGACCACAGGTCGGCGACTAAGCTAATTAAATCAGTGGGACTTTATTGTTTGTATAAGTCAGCTGCTATCGACACCATGTAGCTACAATAAGTTGTGCTCAGCAGGGCAACTGGTTATTGTCATTCAAAACAAAAACTTGGACACTCTGGACCCAAATCTGTTTGATTATTCAGACACCTCAGGGGTTTCCTGCCCTGCTCCAGCATCATACCCACAGATCTCTTCTAATGAACCTTCACCTGTTTTTAAGCTACTTTTGCAAATCAAATTAAATCTTGTATCTCTTGCTCATTAATGCCTCCCACACCATTGCTTAGTGAGTCTATTCCAAGTGGTGTCAAAACACAGCATCTGTACTTACAGTAATGCACATGTCACTGCATGCTATTCACTCTCTGACTCTACCTATTTGGCCTTGAGGATTCGGGGACATTAACCTCAGTTTATTATGAAGAAGTGTACTTTAGATACTGCTAAAGTCCTACCCAGAACATCCAGCATTTTGTTTTCAGCACTGAATATTTCATAAGAAACAATACCCACATCAACCAATGCTAAATCAATATTTTGAAATGAATAATGAGGATTTTTAAACTAGATTTATGTGAAATAACACATCAAAGCAAGTCACATATATTTTACAGCAGCACTCTCAGCATGGGAACAGGAGATTCTCCCAACTGCTTAGCTCATGAATTTATCTTTTTGCTTATAATAAAGGCCAACAAATGTCTGACTGTGGCAGTGTGGTGTTGAACCCTGCAGGAGGGTTGCCTGTGGTAAGAGCTCTTCTGCCAGGTTAGCGTAACAGCAGACCTCATCAAATGAAGGGGATTTTCTTTGCCAAGGTAGCAAAGTAAAACATTAATCATTGATAGAGACAGCTGGGATGAGGGCGGCAAGCTAGAATTGAGTTTGACTTTCTCCAGGGCTGTAGGCAGCGAGATGTGTGAGAGAGGAAAGGGTGAGATAGAGAAAGTGAGAGAGAGAAAGAGAGAGACAGGGAGAGTTTGGGTCCTCTTCTTTCACTCACAGATGATTGACTGGCATCTTCTGCTGAGCCGGAGAAGAAGGGAAGCTCTCCAAAAGGCAATGTAAAAACTCCCAGAAACCCTCAGAAGGCTTACAGCCAAGCTGTGCCAATCTGTCCGGCACTTCTTTAGAGCATTAAAGGACAGAGAGCTCAGCTGCTGCTGCAGCAGCAGCTGATAGAACAAGACGGGATCCAGGCTTAACAATCAGCCTGACAAACTCACGTGGAAAATGGGACATGACAGTTGCTGACGTACACTGGAATTGCAGTGAAATTTCCAAAATAAACATAATATTCTCTGTGGAAGCTATGTATCGTCACCAGTGACAACACAATTGCAGTCACGTATTGGGAAAAATCATCTGTCAAATTTAACCAGGAGAACATATAGACAGATGATGAATTTAAAGAAAAAACTGAACATTTGAACCCCAGAGTGAGGGGAGCCGGAGGCCCTCTTATGCTATGGGTTGGCATTTTGCTGGCATGGTCAGGGTCAACTTGTCCCCTTTGAAGGAATAAATACATGTGGCAAAACCCTTTATTATTTATTCTGCCATGACACTTTTTTTTTGTTATCCTGATGGGAGTGGTTTCTTCTAGATTGAAAATGCCACCATCCACAGAGCACGAGGGGTCACTGAATGACTTCACATGAACCATATGCTATGGCCTTGGGGTGGCTGTGGCTCAGGAGGCAGAGCAGGTCATCTACTAATTAGAAGGTTGGTGGTTTGATCCTTGGCTGCTCCAGTCTGCATGCCAAAGTATCCTTGGGCAAGATACTGAACCCTGAGTTTATTGGTGTGAACATTAGATAGAAAGCACTCAGATATAGAAAAAAAGTGCTTGTGTGAATGAGACATGTTGTATAGAGTGCTTTGAGTGCTCGAGTAGAAAACCTCTATATAAGAACCAGTCCATTTACCATTTGCCTTCATAGTCACCAGATCTCAGCCTATGGGAGAATTTGGAGAGATGTTTTAGACATCCACCAAATAAGCGAATACCCTTTTGGAAGAATGCTGTTTCATCCATTAGAGCTGTAGAGACTTGTAGAATCCATGCCAGTAGGTACCATTTCATTATTTCCTGCATCCTGATGTGATCAAATAATAGTGGCTGCATTCAAATGACTCACACATACCTTTACCTGACATCACAAATCACTCTCGGCATCACTGATTATTTGATTTCACACTCACTGCCCACCTGCAAATTTGACATGGAACTTGTTCTCAGGCTTGAGAATTTGGACGTAAAGGGGGCAGTTTGGAGCAAAGTCTTTCACCGCCCATGCTCGGAGGATGGTCTGGTGATCCTGAGAAAATTAGAAACAGAGAGTAGTGAGATAAATGAAGTGGCAGAGAGAGAGAGAGGGGGGGGGGGGGGAGGGGGGGGAAAAAAGGGGGAGAAAGAAAAAAAAAAAACCCGCCCT
>VUQS01009795.1:5296-18993 GCA_015108495.1 Heterochromis multidens
TAAAAAAATAAATCTTAAAAAAAAAAAAAAAAAAAAAAAAAAAAAAAAAAATCAAACACTAGGGGCACAAAAGAGGCCATCTTGTCACCAAAAGGACATAAGATGAATAGGTTTCAGGGAAATGAATAAGTTTCACAGAAATGGGACCATCAGTCTCTGCACCTCCACTTAGACCAGCTGAATGTTGCAGAGAGAGAGAGTCCTATATTGCCAGACAGTCTATATCTCAACTGCAGCCTATTGCGATGTCAAAAAGGGATTCAGCATGATTCAATAAAACACTCTACTTCAACAGCTGCTCACTTTTGCCAAAAACATCAATTAAATGACCTCATTTTCTGTGTCTATGTATGCTATAATACACAAACTCTAAAAATGTCCCTGCAGCTGGAGACGAGTGCCATGACAATGAGCTTGCTAGTTGCACTCAATGTTCCCCTGTGACAGACAGAGGGAGGAAATTAAAAGGCCCTTCAAAGGCTTTTGGGAATGGCCATGACCAGCCAGGGATGCCACTGAACGGCACTGCTCCTGGACACAACAAAGGCTCCGTCATACCTTCTTATGAATTTCTTTTTGTCTCTTTGAAGAAAAAAGGATGGTATCTGAACCAAATAGCGACACAAGAGCTCAGTTAGTGGCTGCTATGTTCATAGTGGAACAGATAACATAATAAAGATTTTTATATTTTTACTGCCTCATAAATCTAGTAGCTATTTTTCTTTTCTTTGTTAAAAGAAGTTAGTGAGACATTTGTGCTTTTGTCAGATGACAGACTCTTTCTTTGACTCTTTATGGTATAAATTCAACTGAAATAATATTCTAAAGTAGTTATGCAGAAAGGATTTCTCTGGGACAAGAGGAAGAGAACAGTTACGGAAATTCAACCAACACAGAAGTTACACAGACACTCTTGCACGCAGTCCTCCAATAAGCCAACCGTGCTCGACCGTGATGATGCTACGCATAGGTTGAATAATGATTGGTTAAAAGGTGGCCTGAACAAAAAGGGTTTTTTTTTTTAAGGGGCTCAAGCAAAATTTGATTTGGGGCCCCCCACCCGCAGCTAAACCCATCACCAACTACCCACCTTAACTACATTTTGTCCATGCTTGATCATTTGTTCATTATAAATCTAACACAACCATTATCATAGCTTACTGGTGTGCTGGAAAGAAATAAAATAAACCAGCAGACAATGCATTTTAAAACAAGGGAAGTGTTTTGTTTTTGAAATGTGCAAAAGGGCAGAACAATCACAAAGAATTGATCATAAGCCTAAATATTTTTTTTTTTTACATAGCAAGACAAATGTAAAAACAGACGGTATTAAATAAATTAATTAGAAACTAACTGACTAGAGAGCTAACAGTAAGTTACCAGCCATAATGCCTGTGGTTTCCATACATCACCTAAGGTCAGCACACCTTGACTGAACTGAACGCTCGTTTGACGCTTCTGTTTAACTAATGTCATTGTTAGTGAATGTTAAGGATAGAATTATTCATGGAAACATGCCTTTATCCTGCTGGGTTTTTTTTCTCCTTTTGGTCTTTTCAGCCTCAGAGGGAAAAGTCCTTTTTTGAGACGTACTTGTTGCGATCTACTTACAGTGTGCGTAAATATGACCCCAGCTCTGACAGTGAAAATGATGCATATGTAGCATTAAGTTGTCAATCTGTTAACAAATTTATCAAAATATTTCACTTTCACTTGATATATCATATGCACAAAAAAATAAACATTTATCAACTTGTCTTGCGTGACATTACAAGTGCTCCTGGGGGCCCCCTGCTGGTGTGGGGGCCCCAAGCAGCCGCTTAGTCTGCTTAAGCCTCTGGCCAGCTCTGCACTAAAAGCTCAAACAATGGCTGCAGTGGATAGTTTCCATTATTTTTAACACTCCCTTTCACTCCACTACAAAGACATTCTTTGTATATTTGACTTCTGCCTTTCTCATGGCTGAGGCCAAGCTAAAGGACCAACACCAGCACAAACAATAACAAGAGTATCTAGCCCACATTATCGGTTGTTATACAGGGTAACCCTTTGTCAGTGGCCCCAAGTGACTGCAGACATCTACAACATGTAGATGTGGTTCTCTACAGCTCTGTGTTGCACCTACAAATCACCAATGCAGCACCATACAAGGATCTTTCAGCCACATACACATCATTGTCACATTTTAAAGAAATATAATTTGCGTAGTTTTGAGATTTTCATTCATTTGTGTTTTCTTAAATACATTTTCAAATGTATAAATAGTCTGGCCCCAGAGTGTCTTTCTAGATACATTCAAAGACAAGACAGTAATCGCATTACTAAGAGCATGGTTAATGGCAACCACATCGCAGATTTAAATTAGGACATTCTCCATAAAGGCTCGTCATCTACGGAATTATTTATAATTTTGGAAAAAAAATTAATTTCTGTATCTTTTGTACACTACATGTTTCTAGTATGTGTATTTATTGTAGTCTTGCATTTATAGTGTATTATGGTTTTATGTAATTGAATGCTGTGAATCTTGTTTGTGCATTGTGGATGTAAAAGCCCAACAAGGGACGAGTGTTGGAAATTAGAAATAGCTATAAATTCTATGTGCAGCACATCAGTTTCATGCTCTGAATCGGAACTATGTAAAACTGCATTGTCCCTTTTAAATAAATAAACAGAAATAGAAATACAGTCGAATATTGTACCTGTGCATATAGGTATATTGTTATGTAACAAACATCCCACTGAGAAACTCACCCAATCTACGATGAGGATTTTACTGACATTGAGCCTCTGTTGCAGGAGCTTGGCTGCTATGGCGACTGAGTTAAAATAACAGAAACCCCTGAAGATTTAAAAAGAGAAGACAGTGACAAAATAGTGACATTTCTGAAATTTATATTCAAGCTTGAGCAATATTATGCTTGTAACACAGCACAGTCCTGACACTAAAGCATAAAAAGTATAAAAACACTGAATGTAAGAGGATGAGATAAGGTGTGGGTGGTGGGAATGCAAGAGAAAGTATATCCAGAAGGAAATTTCTTCATCAAATTTGTTATTTACTTACATAGGTGTGCTCTCCTCAGCATGATGTCCAGGGGGTCGAACTATAGCAAAACCATTCTGTCAGGAAAAACAGATAAGAGATGTCTGCTCGCTTGATTTAAAAGTTTGCTTTCTCTTTAAGGGACTGTGGGGTGAGACAATAGTGAGAACTCTTCCTTGTGAGAACTCTTCCTTGTCTTCACAAATCTACTGCTACATGCAAAAATACACACATGGAAAGCCATAAAGAGTGCATTTGGACAGTTTCTTAATCGCTTATATAACTTAGGGGCTTGGGATAGTAGGATCCTATCCCAGCCTACATAGGGTGAATTATCCCTGTGATGGTCCCTCGCGGGGTCCCCTGGACAGGTGTCCAATCCATCACAGGGCTAACACAGAGTGACACATAACCATACACTCTCACATTCACATTTACAGCAAACTGAAAAAAAAAAAAAAAAAAAATCACCAATTAACCTTAAAAGCATGTGTTTGGTCTGTGGGAATCTACACAGGCACAGGGAGAATATACAAACTCCACACAGAAAAGACTTGAACTCAGAACCTTTGTGCTATAAGGTGAAAGTGCTAACACAACTTGACAATACATAAATAGATTTTTTTTTTCGAGCTTCACTATTTAACCTGTAAGGAGAAATCAGTGAGAAATGGGTAGTTGAACAGAAACAACAAAAATACACACAAATACATAAATAAACAGTAAAATATATTTTTATATATATTTCTGTATTCTAAAGAACCACATTTTGCTAGTTTCTCTCATTGAAAATTAATGCATGTACACACAGAAACAATGAGTCAGTTAAGGGGAGCTTTTTCAAGGCAGTACTCCAAGCACTTGTTTTTGGAGGGTCCCGGCGAAATGTGGGGACATTAGATAGATGTTTGAGCTTATGTAGAGCGATTGCAAACTGGACTAATGATGTTGAGTCAGCTGTAGTGGATTAGCAGCCAGCCGGAAGATTACTGTAGCGACAACTGCCTCAGCTGGTTTCTCGACACACGGTTAAAGAAATCTATAATTCCATATGTATGCAAGTGAATGAAGTTTCTCTATACAAAGAAAAAAGTAATTAAATTAAAACAGACGTGGGGAGAAACAGAAAGTAGCAGATGCAGAGACAGAAATGTGTGTGTGTGTGTGTGTTCGTGTCTGAGTGTGAATGTGTGCCTTGAGTAGATTTATAGCTTTCTGTGGAGTTCATAGAGTTGTTGGTGCAGGTGGAATTTGGTCATTTGGCCGTGAAGGATCCTCAGAGAACCATCTGCATGTGTGTAAGCGTGTATGAGTGAGTGTGTGTGTGCATGCACAAGCATTTGCATGTGTTAAGATCTGGTTAATCTGAGGGCAAGTCAATACCTGCAAAGTTTAAGCAAGAAATCACTCAAATTAAAATTGTGCTGTTGTTAATCGTGCAAAGGGCTGTATAGAACGACCAAATCATGCCCACCCAACATGAGCTCAAGGTGCTAGCAACCCCAACTAAAACTTAGGCGGGTATTAGCATGGTGTGCTACTGTCTCTTGCTGAGGAATATCATGAGTCTCTGTGTTATGCTGGTGCAAAGCTAACGCGAACTGCAACGGCTGCTCTGCAGGTGGCTTTGGTGTAACACTTATAAAGGGAGCCTATTAGTGGGGACTGCTGGCGTTTGCGGTGCCTGTGCACCGGGTCTCCCTGCTGGGTTCAAACAGTAAGCAGCCCCTGCCACAGACGCACAAAGTCTGGCTGGGAAGGGAAAGGCATGATGGGGTGGGGATGTCTGTCTGGGAGGTGCTAAAGTTTGTTCTGGAAGAAGGTTTTTCTTATTTCTTTAGGTGCTTGGAAGCATGGATGGATAGCACATTACTAGTGGTGACCTGATACATTCATCTCCTTGTGCCGGGTCTTGTTCTGTCTGTAAGGCTATGTGACTGGAACTCAGGTGGAAAATGGAATACAGCAGTGAGACCTTAACAAGGATATTAAAATCAAACCCCTTAAAGTTCGAGGGGACCAATTATATTTCAGAGTCCATTTGAGTTAGGTTTTGCATAGCATTTAAAGGTTAACACACATTTACCCGCTCCTAAAGCCCACAAGACATGACAAACATATTGCATTCCAATCCCTAAAAATATACTGTAGCCCAGCAAACAACCACGACTAATTGAACTCCACGGAGCATCCAAACCAACCTTCAGTTCTCCCGATGCTACTTTGAAGACGAGCTCCACCACAGAGCCAACAGCCAGACGTGCTGCACTGGATGAATGGACTTCATTCCAAATGGTGTCGCTGTCCACCTGCCAACACACACAAACACACATGAAGCCTTGTATTGTTTAAATAACATTTTCAAAGGGAGCCAAAATATGCAACTTCATACTGTTTTCCACTTATCTATTTTTTGCTAGTGTTACTGACAGCACTTCAGTGGGACAGAAATCGTAAAACTGAGCACATTTGAAATCATTTAGCTTATGTCATTTCACAGCATCAAAGTTACTCTTTGAAAGTTTGTCTGCAGCAGTGTAGGAAGGGCTGGAAAATTTATTTACTGAGAGAAAACAATAGAGAGAAAAACTATGAGGCACTAAGACATAATTAGAAGATGAATCATGTAGACAAAGTATGCATATAGTACAAGAGACTTTCTGAAAATCCCTTTTAGCCAAGGATATGATACTGCAACTTTGCACTTCACAAAACAATGAATAAAGACTTAAGTATAACATGATGAAAACATAAAAGCCTTAATTCACAACAGGTTAAGCAGTAACTTTACAGTAAGCTGTAAGTTTATATGTCACTTTTAAGGTTGAAACATATAGAAATAATGTTGGCAGACTGCTAAATAAATAAAATCAACAACAAACATTAAATTTAGAGATATTTTCAAGTGTGATAAATGTATTCCATTTAGGTGGACTACTACCAATTTACATAATTTATCTACCTGAAAATGTTACAGGACAGAAAACAGTAAATCTGAATACACTGGAGACAAAATCAAAGTAAAAGAGGCCCAATATTTTTCAGATATAGCACATGAAGCAAAAGAAAAATACTGCATGCATTTATTTAATTTTTGACTTAAAAAAACTAAACAAAACAAACAGAAAAACAAAAACATGACTTAATACGTGTTTGTATGTTTGAGCATGCTTAGACACAGGGCAACCATTCAGTGGTCAAGCCTGATTAATGCTGAGGCACGGCCAGCCCCCCAAGCCCAAATCACTACAGTACCTCCACACACGTACACACATGCATACAAGCCAAATAGACTACAATACTCTATGTGATTGATTGTACGCAGAGGGCCACGCACAGGATAATATACACACCCTACATCAGGCATGGCAGATACTGCAGGCAGATGGAGCAAATGATAAACACAGAGAGAAGAAGCTGGCAGAGGAAAAGAAGAAAGGGAAGGCCTGTGTGTCAGTGTGTTTTGAACTGTACACACATGTGCAAAGCGGTCAATGCCAGAGCTCTAAGCGAGGCTGTCTGATGTAAACCTGGGGTTCTTTGAATATGTTAACTTTAACCTGCCAGTCACTCGCTCTTTCATCCACGCCGACGGCCTTTCAGTCAGTCAACTGACCGAGTGGAACATTAACCTTAGCCACCCAGTCAGCTCCTCAGTCCTTCAACCAGTCAGTGAGCTAAGCAAGTCGACAGCTTTTCAGCCAGCCGCCCCCTTTTCCTCTGGTCTCCAGTGACGAAACTGATCAAGGCCGGATGATTACTCCATAATAACATCCACAGAGAAGAAAAGGGGCTCTTTTAAAGTTGCGCCAAGAAAGAATTTGTCATGAAATGAAACTGTGGCGCGTTCAACAGACTTCAGTAGACTAAAGATACTAAAAAAAAGGAGGGAGCAAGGAGGTATGGAGTGCATTGTTGATGAATGACTAATGGAACCAAATGTGAAGAGAGAGAAACGGGGTATAAGTGGATGACAGTGTGTAGTAGCCGAGTCAGTGACTGAGCGAGCGAGCAAATCAAGAGTCAAGTGAGTGAGTGAATGGGAAACTGAATCATATATACAAGTCAGGTTAATGAGCACAAACAGATGCTGTTCTAAAGCACCATGAGTGGTTTATTATTTCCCATGTTGATGTTTAGTTTTGCCTCGAGCCAGGAGTGGGACACAAGCTAGTCAGGAAAAAGTGAAAGGGAAGTGGTGTGCATGTGCGTGCGTGTGTGTGTGTCCAAGTGTGTGTATGTGTGTGTTAGAGGCAGAAAATAGCGGGAACGTGCTGGTATGACAGAATGATGGTTCTCCACAGGCTGACAGCCTAATTTGAACCCCTTTCCTCTGCAAGCGTGTGTGTTTGTGTGTGTGTATGTATGACTTGTGTGTGTGTGTATGACAGGAAAACAACAATTTAGTTCCATTTGCCATTATAAAGAGCAGAGCGGAGCAGCACAGAGCTCAGGCTCTTCTTGTTCCCACCACAGCAGCAGTGGTGGCCCCAAAGGAGGCAAAAAAAGGAGAAAAAGAAAGCGCGAGAGAAAAGGAAACTGAGATAGGAGGGCATGAGGAATGATGTAGAAAGAGCAAGCACACGGCAAGGTGGGTGTATAATGATGTAGCCTTTGCAAATCCTCAACATTGTGAAGACAACAACAAAAAAAGTATGCACACACATACAGGTGCACAACTGTTCTAATGTATCTGTTTCCAGATACATTAGCACTTCCAACTTGAAGCAGCCATCTAAATCATTGCCTTAGCACGCACGCATCCCCAAACACAGTGCTAAGCACACAAACAAAATCATATCCCCTGCCACACACACACACACACACACACACACACACACACACACACACACAGAGCTTGTAACATCTGGTTATAATTACTAACACGGCGGAAAGGCAAGCAACAGCTTTTGTTGCCTCTGGTCCTTAAGGGGTGGTGTTTGTGTGTGTGCCTGCGTGCGAGTGTGTTAAGGCTGTGTGTGTGTGTTTGTTTGGTGGAACGAGAACAAATGGGACCATTATTTAGGCAGGGGGCAGAAAGAGTGGGCGAAGGAGACACTTATTATACTACTATTTGATAAGGCTGAAACTATGCTTATTTGCTTCATTCCAGAGTCTGATGGAGCAGTGCCAGATGGGTATTGATTAGATTAACAATGCTGTAAAAACACAACAGTCTATTACAACAATTTTCCACTGAATAAACCAGTATGACTAACAATGGCATTTTCCAAGAAATATCAAGCACACAAATTAAAAATGCTTAATTAGATAGTGAATATTTGGAGGATGACTTAAGCACAAATTACAAACAAAAAAGTAAGTGACTTACCCCTATGCCTCCACATGGTAACCTCACAAACATGGGATTTATCGAACCTGAAAGAGAAGGAAATGAAGTGAGAAATTAGAAAGAGAGAAAGAAAAAGTGAAAGGTTACCAGGGGAAGAGGTTGCATTGTGGACTCACAGGCACCCCTAAAACTGAGCATTTGACTTTGTGACCTAATCTAACAGCAATAGTACACAAGGGCATGCTTTAATTGGGTGAGGTGAAGAAAAGTATCTCATTGACCTCCCAATCAAGCCCCTCTTCAGGGAAAAATCTAGATTTGGCCAGAAAGAGGCCCATTTTGTCACCGAAGAAGAAAATACATTTTTCTGACATGTCTGAAAACAAACGAAGCTGACTAACTTGATTTGACTCTTTTTAAATGTATACTACAATTTCAATTCACTTTAAACACCACAACTTCAACTCTTAAGCCAGCATCCTGTTTTACTTCTAATTTATTTTTAAATTAAATCTGCTTATGAAATATAGCAAAAAGAAATAAAAATTCAGAAGTAATTTAGAGAGGCTCAGTGAGCAAAACACAGCACTCACATTACCAAGGTCTCATTTGCCACCCGCTAACTTGCTAATAATGCACGTGTGCAACTGTGTCTAACTAAAATAAAAAAAAAAGCCTTTCTAACAGATGTTTAATATAGTGTGAATACTATGACTACTTTAATCCCTGATTAGCTGCCACCATTGTGGTTTATTCTTTTACTCTAATTCTTACTGTATGCAATCCCACTTGTACACTGAATCTCACACAGGAGTATCTGGTAATACTTCTGTGTAAGCAGTAATAATAAGAGGAATTTATGTCTCCACTGGAATGAAAGCCAAGATCACCACTGGGCCTTGCCCCTTTGGTTTTTTCACATATACTCACACATACATGCAGACTACTTTACTACACCTGCACTTTAAGGCCAGACCTAAGTGACTAAGCAGCCTGTGAGACTTTTAGTTTAACAGCTTCAGCGGGTCCTTGTCTTATCATAACACCTCCAAGGACTTTATTAGAAGGGACTTTTTGTTATGATATGGTTTAAGCATTAAAGCAGATTCCTTTAAACAGACACCGCAGATTCATGCAGTTAACATGACTGGCTGGTTTAAGACTTCAGACTTTTAAATTTGACAAAGGCTCGATTTTGTATGTATATTTTTAATTTAGTGTTGGCCAAGTTTGTCAATGAATGCCATGAAACACTATAATTCTCAAAACCCAATAAGTGTTAAAGCATCCACAGTTCTTTAGACTAATCTAATGAGAAATCTAGTCTAGGCGGTGAAGCAGTGCACACTTGGAAAAAGTGTGTTTCTCAATGTGTGTGAGGAAGCACGTCTTACTGTCTAGTTTCTGCCGCAGTGGGTTAGTTCCATATAGCATGACATGGGCTTCAGAGTGGACTGTTTGCAACTCCTCCAATGAGGCCTTCCTACCACGGATACACTGAAAACAGAGAAAAAAAAATATACACAACTTTTGATTAAGTTTTCATACTCCATTCAAACTATCACCCAAAAACACGGTAAGAGAACAGAGTTCTGCAAGAATTTAATTACACTATGTGAAATTCACGATACAATTTCCTGTTATCCCGAAGAAATAATATATACAGAGTGTCCCAGTGGTGTCACCAAGTCAGCTTAATATTAGATCATTTTCCAAACCTCAATGTCAGAGTGTGGTTTTTGACTAAAAGGCCAAGCATCAAAAGAAGTGCATTAACACTGCCTCCTTCTGGTTATGACAACAGCCTGCACTAATGAAATAAAATAGATACTCTTAGGCTTTACATAATCTACAATCCACTAAAATAAACACTGAGGAAGAGAGAGAAAATAACACAAGCATTGGTATATTAAACTATTTTCCATGATAGATAACCATTTTAAGCATTAGGCTGTGGAATACCTAATAACAACTGGTGTTCCAACTAATCTGAAGGTAGGTGGTTCAATTCCTGGCCTGGTGCACAACTAAAAGTGCTCTTGGGTGAGATACTGAACCCTAAATTGTCCCCAGTGCACCTACTGGTGTTAGAGGGTGGGTGTGTGATAGCCTGATTGGAAGTGTCCTTCATTGCTGATTAATAACACATTTATTCATGAAGCCATCAGGCTTCACCTCTTTGGTCAAGTCTAACTTTGTCCTTACCTCACAGTGGGCCCTGAGGCCTGTTTCCTGCAGTCGGGACCAGATACTCTGAATGCGGCCGGCGTGCTCTGGGTGACTGGTAGTGCTGCCACATATGCACTGGTGCTTCTGCATCAAAGACTCATACACTAGACCTGGAAAATTCACACGGCACCACACACAAACATGCACACACATATGGATGATTATGCATCTCTGACAACAAGGATAGAAACAGCTATCACAATGAGATTTTTATAATCACACCACAAGACATGGTGTGATTATTATCTATTGCAAATGCTTCTTCAAAAACAACAGGTCATGTGGAAAGACTCCAGAGAAATGCTATCATTCTGCAAAATGAATAAGCAAAAATCCTGTTTAGGTTAAATATGAATAAAGGCATTTTAAATGTTATTTAAAAGACAGTGACTTGGAGTTCTTTGATGTTTAAACCATAGCTGTGCATATGCACAGCTACTCTGCGTTGGCTCATCATACTGTGTTTTTCCAGGAAAAGGCTTCCCATAACCTGAAAACAGCAGGATGAAAATATGTTTCCACATTACTTTCTGCTATTGTGTTTGATTAAGGTAGTGCTCATGACAATAAAAAGCATAACTTTATTTTTAGCTGTGGTGTGTGTATGTGTAAGGATGTAATTACGTAATTCACCAGACCTGTAGTAAATCGAGGCTTGGCTGGTGGCTCCTGTACTACCATGGGGAAGGAGGCAGAGGCTGGAGATGACTGAGCTCTGGACAGGGGCCGGTGTCCAGCAAAACTGGCCGATAGCCCGGCTGCTTCCATCGAGGCTTGGTAGTTCCTCAACTGGTGGATCCGCTGCTGCTCTAAGAGTAAAGCCTGCTGCTCACAAACACAGACGGTGTAATATTTAGCTGACAGCTGGGCTGCAATATATTTGCCATGCCAGAAGATGGCACCAAATACTAACATCTTCCAAGTTGCTCTGCTGTCTACTTTAACTGTCTTTCATAAATTCTGTTGCAAGGCAACAAACTGCATGTAGCTGTTTAAAAGTTGAAGCAACATTTTTTAACTGACATATTGCTAACCACGAGTGCTTCATGTAAAAATAATTATGACGCATCAAACTGCTTACAAAAAAATTAAAATTATTTAGGTACTGGGCTCATTTAATTATTTCTGCTTTTATTATGTGTAAGCACCTGAATTAAAAAAAATTAAATTTCACTGCTCACTCAGCAGTCATGTTGCTCTGCTCTGATGGGTGTGTCTGTCTACACTATGGGCGCCATGGCGACAGTGAGAGGAGTGCCTGATTGAATTTGGCTGAGTGGACAGCAGGGATGGGCTGGACATATTGAGGACATGGTGTCTCAATTGTGTATGAATGTGGCCAAAGAGAGACTCTGTGCTGTATAAATCCATGTGTAAGGGAGAGTTTTTCTGTTGCTTACAGCATTTATATAAAATACTTGCATGTGTATGCCCACATGAAGTTGTGCTATGGACTAATTTCAAGGATATTTATACACATCTTATGCTGGAAGCGGGTTGGGTAGTCAGTCCAGTCGGGAAGAAAGGCAGATCAAACAAATGTGGAGTGTAATGTTTCAATCAGTCACAAGAAGCGCCATCTGTCAGTGCTATCAGTCTGTTGTTCCACCCAGCTATGACACTACTTACTAATTACTATAATAGGAGCAAACAAAAGAATCCTCCATACTGTGAAGTTACTGTCAGTTTGAATCATCATACATATATATGAAGACATTATGCCAAACAGATGAATCTGATGCTACTTTTGGATAAAACAATGAAAGCTTCTCCCTTCTTGTTATTTTTACACTGGAGTTTCTGAAAAGCAGATTAAACTTGTGGAATTTGCATTTTAACAGACTCCAATTTCATGCCCAGTCAGTCTCCACACAATTTCCATCATTGGCTCTTTAACTCCCTGTCCTCCTCCTCCTCCCCACCACTCCAATTGGTATCATTTTTTTAAAACACGGTCCCCACCATTCATGCTTACCTGTCTGAACAGTAAGTCCTGCTCAGCCTGTCTCTCCCTTTGCTCCCTCTCTTCCTGCTCCTGAGGATCTGGGGGCTCCTGTTTGATGACCAGCCCACGTAGCAACCCTGTCTCTTGCACAGAGGTAGAAGAGGAGGACGACGATGACGAGGAGAGCGCCTGGTGCTCCCTAAGCTCCTCTTCTGTCTCCTCTGGGTGACTCTGGTGCTGCCTGCCTGGCCCTGAGACACTTGGGCCTGCAGCTGAGGCCTGATCACTGGGCTTGGACATTATCTAAAGGACACAAAGACCCAGACAGGTCAAATTTTTGACGCAATTCTTTGACTGTGTTATGCAAGTTTTAAAAGAAACTGGAATACTTTAAGATAAAAATTATTCACATAATGTCAGGCTAAGATTAGGGAGTCAACTGATGATGTTAAGAGCAAGTAACAGAAAGATGTTCCAAAAAAATGGAAAGAAAACAGAACCCAGTAAGAGCAAAACGATAAGTATAGTTTGAACAGCATGAAGGGAGGGAAGAATCGCCTTTTCAACTAAGGAAACATCAGGGACAACATGTCCTAATTTAACAACTACAGTGAAGATGTTTTTCATTCCAAAAATAACTGACTAATCAGTTTGAGTACAAAGATAACAAAAAATGACCTTAGATAAACCCAACAAAAGCTAACATTAGCCAGGCCCTTTAACTTTTTACACACAGAAATAAACCAGATCTGTACTCTGGTCTCTGATAGGCTACTTATTTGTATGAAAACAAATGACACAATCTCTTGGGCTATCTTTGAATTTTATAGCTAAGTTCATCGTGTCTGAACCTGTAAGAGAAAAGAAAAACTGAGCAAAGGACATGAGGGAGAAAGAGTGGAAGTTCTGTAGAAGAGGGATTGTAATAATCTTGTTTTGGCAGCTGCCCTTGTCCCTGTCGTCAAAGACCTCAACCTTGATGTGCAGGTCATGATTGGACAGGACCACTGTTTGTGCTTGGAACACACACACACACACACACACGCACATGGCTGGCATATTGCCCAGGGAACAGTCCATTGACGTCAGAGAGAGCAGGCTCTTGCCTCATCGCAATCCCTCTTCTCCAAACAAACTCAGAACACTCATCCACTCCTGCCACACTGATTCTCTTCCTTTCTCTC
>VUQS01009795.1:23425-58456 GCA_015108495.1 Heterochromis multidens
CCGGGGAGAAAAAAAAAAAAAGGAAGACAAAAAAAAAACAAAAAAAAAAAAAAAAAAAAACTAGCTAAAAGTCTTGCTGATTGCAGGCTGATTCATCCAGCTCTTGGAGAAAAGAGAGGATTCACAGACATTAACCAAGTCAGTGTCATGTAAATGGATAAACACTCCTACACATACACACTTACACACTCAGACATAGTTGTAGCTATATGGACATACATATAGCTGCCTGTAATACCACAGCTGTTTAGATGTACTTTTAATATTTGCACAGACACACATTGAAATACCTTGTTGATGATGTGCTGCTGCTGCTGTTGTTGGAACAGTTGTTTGTGCTTCTCCAGGAATTGCTGGTGCTGCTGCTGGACCACCAACTGCTGCAGGGCCTGGGCCTGTCCACACTGCTGCTGGGGCAGAGGGGCTGACTGGGTCCTCCCCAGGGGACGGTGGTCCCGCACAAGCTTGGAGACAGAGGGTGACGGTAGTGGTAGGCCACCAAGACCAACTACAGAAAACGGATATTGGTGGTTACAGGAAATGATAAGCAATTTTAATAAGCTGGGTCTTGTTTCTGTAGGTCTAGCCATCATTCATACAGATTATCATTTTAGGTGACTTTATTTCACCTGCTTAAAAGAGACTGGAGACTTTACAACTGGAACCACAGGAGCCATTGTCATATGATGGATGAAAACTGTTATTCAGAAATACCAGTTGTAAATTTTAGCTGCAATGCAGTGCCGGTAATGCTATTTTCTAGCTCAAATTATATTTTAAAATATCATCATGTCAGACAAGTTTGCTGCATTTGTCTTCACTTGCAAATTTAAGTAGTTTGGTTCAAGTGGCCCCTGTAATGCTTTGTGTTGTGGTGTGGAAACGTCTTCAAGTCTTATAAGTCAACTTATTTCTTGCTATTACTTCACTAACCTAGCTCACAGATGTAAAAAGAACAAAGAAAAATGAAAAATAAACTATGCATTAAAGTACTGTAAGTTTATGGAAAGTGACACAGTTACACTCTTCAGGCTCTGTAATTTAGCACATTCAGCTTTCTGGTTACTGTTTGTAGTCCAACTGTAGTTAGAGTACTATTGATCAATCATATCTGAGCAGGCTGGATGTAGTCAAACAATCTAAAGGCCAAAAGAGAATTGATTTTGCCAAAATGTATCATTTGACAGTTATTAAGCTTTATATTAGTATTTTTTTCATTATTCATGTCCATTCATAAACAATGAGCAACAGAAAGAACAAGAAGTCTTGGCCCTGATATATGCTGGCTTCATGGGAAGTCTCCCAAAATACTGGCCTTCATCCTCAGAGGCCAGATTCAGCAGACAATAGCCAATGGGATCCCAGATTGCATCAGTACAGAATGAACTATGAGGTCATTGTACAAATACAGTACAAATGAAGACAAACAAAATCATTGTATTTATCAATTTGTTGAAAATCATTCACATTTTTCCCCTCGATGATGCTCTCTAAAAACTCTAAACTGTCCGAATCATTATGATCTTTAATTGTATATATATTCATTTTGGTGCATCTGGGAACATAATACTGCAACCACTAAAGCTCAGATAAGAAACAGCATAATATTTGGGCTTTAAATTCTTTTAGTGAACCACACAGTATCAATAATTCAAACCTCACTGTCCACTGTCTGAATGAGAGAAAAAGAAAAATACTGCAAATGTTGCAGTGAAAACTGACCCATTGTACTGTGGCTCTGCTCCAGCAGTACCATGTGTTGGAGGAGGGGGTTGTGACCAGCAGAGCCCCCTCCAGGCCCCTCCCTGTCCAGTGCTGAAGATGCCAAGTAGGAGGGCAGGTGGGCAGTGGGCAGGAAAGGAGGGGTCAGTGGAATGCCCTGCTGTAATGCAGGCAATGCCAGATGACTCTCACCATCTTGGTGTCCCGATACCACCTACAAAAACATTGAGACACAAGCAGGGAGAAGAAAAGAGAGAGGCAGATGGAGAGAGAGAAGTGTCAAATGAGACAGAAAAGCATTAAGATGGACAAAGAAGGAAAGACAAATGAAAGCAATGACAAGATTGACAAGTTGAAATCGAGTTATAGATGCAATTAATCTTATCGACAATGATGAGATTAATTGCTTAGAGTACAATTAGAGAGCCATGTCTGAGGCATGGTTTGCTAACAAAAGATTCTTTAAAAAAATTGTTATATTGTAATATTTTGTATTAAATGGACTCACAGTGCTAGCAGGACCTGTGGCTGGCAGGCCCAAGGTGATGTTGGGCAGAGAAGGAGAGGTGTAGAGAGAAAGCTGGCTAACTGAACCTTCCCGTGCTGCCAACCTCTGAAGCAGGGAGGCCTGCAGACACATTCACATTGACAATAAAGTAAATACAGTGCAGATATAAAGAAACAGTATTGTGTACAAGAATTTTCCTCCATCTCTCTCTCTCACACATGCAAATGCACGTACAGTCATGGCCATACAGTCATGTCCATACAGTCATGGGCATTATGTTTATTTAAATCTATTCACCACTATTTAACCACAACTACAACATAAATAACCCTAACCTTAACCCAACATTAAAACGTCATTTGAAATTAGAAAGATTTGCTTTATAAGGACAGACTTAATTGAGGCCACTGTGTAAACAGATGTGGGACCCCTCCCCAACATAAACAAGACCACAGCAAGCAGCAACCTCTGTAGGTGAAGAATGAAGCCAAAAACTGCAGTTCCTCAAACTACCACTTGAGGCTGACATCAAACGCGTGTCAGTCCCCAGAGAACCTGATGCTAAAATGTTCAGCTCAGTAGCAGAAATAAACATGTTTACATCCTGGCATAACTAAACTCTTTTGGTCTCCACAGCTACTTTCCCACTTCATGACAACTGTATGGAGACTGAATATTTTTAGAACTCACCTAACACCATAGGGTCAGGTCGTGGGGTTCCAGGCTCATCTGAAAAGGTCACTGAAGTCTACTAATGTACTTTTACAAGTAAAATAGTCACAGAGTTTGGTAATGAAAGAGCTAAACACCCAAACTGACAGAGGTAACTAGCATGACTTAGGCGGATACCAAACCTAGTGGGCTAAGCTGCTGAAGGAGACTGACATCTACCTGATGCCTGATGATTTTGGAGCTGAAGGGGCCATGCAAGTCAGACTTTTGGAAATACCCCTCAAGTCTCTTTGGAAGTAAAAAGATGCTATTTATCAACTTGTGCAGCTCACTTTAAAACCAGATCTTACTTAAAAATCGCTAAATAAATTAAAATGTGTTGATGAGACTCTGCAATCACAGTCGGCGTCTCCAACTGTCCTAGCATGTGGCAAGTTCACCATTTTTGCACCTTGAGAAAGTGTCTCTCCTGCTTTGGACACAAAGTTTGTGATGTGGTTTAAAGTGGGTTATTTGTCCTTGAATTTTCTGTGTAGTCTGTATGACTCACGCATTACAATTGTATTATCTAGGACTGATTCTTGCAGCACTGTTTTAAATGTAACCGTTTACAAATGTGTACGAGCAACACTATGAATTTAGGTCTCTGTCACTGTTTGTTTCTTTAATGAAACAGCAACGGGAGGTGAGCCAAATACCTCTCCTATCAAAGTTGGTTGTCCCTCCAGTCCTTATGCTCTGGCATACAGAGTTACAGTATGCACAACTAAGGGTGTGGCTGCTTAAAGTGACAGGTTTCTTTGAAGAGTGAAATTCTAGTATGATGTTCTTTTACTTATCACTAATTAGCAGTTACCTGTGTCTGCAATGCACTCGTACAGTTTACAGCTGCAAAATGCTAACCAAGTTTGATAGCAACGGTTGATGTCATGGTGGCCAGGTCCATCTTTTATATACAGTCTCTGGATTAAATATACACACAGACTGAGGCCTCTCTTAAAAGGAATTAACATTGGAAATCCTGGAGTCTGTGGGTCACCTGTCTGCTTCACAAACAAATATCTAACAGACATGTGCATGCACTATATTACAGATGCCATGATGTTTACCTCTCCTGGACTGCTGCAGACTGTGACCCCATTCTCGGTAGGGATGTTACCGGAGCCATTGTTGGGGGAACTGGGACCTGAGCCTGGTGCACTGTTACATGCAGACTCTAGTGTAGACACAATGTATAAAAAAAAATGTAATAAACTTTCTGCACTGAAATGCAACTAGCTGTTTTTTTCCCCCAATTTTTAATATTCATGATAACACCTTAAAACAACTGATAAAATTCAGCGACAAGAGTACTTACCAGCCATGTCTAAGGAACGCTTCTTGGCAGTAGCAATGGGTCCATCTTTCCTGCGGAGCAAAGGGCTGCTGCGACGTTCTGTCACCTTCTGTTTTAGCCGGGAACGAAGCTTTAGGTTGGGCTCAGAGGCTGAAAAGACACAAACATTCATATATTTAATTTCAATCCAATCCAATATCCAACTTGTCAAGGACTCTACAATGTTACAATATATTTAACAAGGGGGAAGAATATCTTAAAGTAAATCAGACTTTGACTTGTATTAGAATCGTAAAGTGATAAACACATGTATGTGTTACTTTTTGTAATGTGTGGCAAATGACTGTAACTTCCAACTAAGCCATTAATTCTAAAAATAAAAATATGTTACAACTCAAGTTACCCCCATAAATGACTTAAACAGAGTCTCTCTAAACCAGTAGTCTAGCCATCAGATTTGTGGGTCACACGAGTGGGATCTTGTTTGTTGGCATGTAGTGGTGCTAATGAGCTTGTCCCTATAGGCCACACTGTATGCACTGGCCGACATATTTGGGAGCTGAGGTTTGCCATCATCATGTGACAGCGGGAAGCAGTGCAACACCAAGGGAAGCAGCCAAATGGCAGCTTCCTTGACCCCATGCTTAATGATGCTGCCTTCACGCTCTGCTAATGAACACTGCTTGTTTCCAGACACTTCCAATTTAATACAAATGAAAGAAATGGAAAGAAAACTGCCAGTGTATGTTTTCAGTTAAGTTAGTATGCATATGCATATGTGGCTCTGTCTGTAAATGGATGCTCCTGTTCTGGATTGGCGGTGTGGGAAGGTGCTACATGAGTGCAGAGGCTTGTCAGAGGCAGGCATACAGTATATTCCGGGATTCTTGTCATGTCAGGACCAGGGCCTGACCTTTTCTGCCCAGTGTTGTTTTGGTGTGTCTGTAGCAGACAGTATACCAAACACAGTCAGTTTTATTCCCTCCTCCACTGGCTTCCTACCATTCAATTAGGTAAAGCAGGACGGTTGACCAAAAGTTGACCCTATGCTCGTCCCCTGACCTAGTATCAAACAGACCATGCCACATTCATTAGCCTCAGAGATGGAGGTGGGGCTTTTTGGTACAGCCAAGTGGAAGCGATTGATTCTTTATGTATTGTGGAGATTTATTCTGCAGTAGAAGAATTATTCTGGGTCATTACAAACCCTCTGGCCCCTAGAATGCTAATCAAAGTAGGATAATGCACCAAGTTTTAATGTACTTCAAAGATGTGCAAGCTTTCATTATACCTTCTGGTCAGTGGGGATGAGATAAACTATCATGAATCTATAATGTCTAAGTACTTTTTCAAATGCACTCTCAATTTTAAGGGGAACAGTGCTGCAGAACTTATGAAAGTCAATTATTTAAAAAAAAAGACCTTCTTCTTAGTGGAGGGCACTCTTCCAAAGTCCTTGTTAAGAGGGATGGGGTGAGTCAGGATAAAATGCTATGCATTAGGTTAACAGGAGGAGACCCTGAGAGAGTGAAGCCTATGAGAAAAGGAGCACAGTGCATTAAAGTTTTATTTTAATCTATTGCATGCTGAACTGTAATAGTCAGACATTTAAACTTTACCATTCTTTCAGTATTGTCTGAAAGATGACTGACAAAAAATAACTGCATGTTAGATTTTCTCTGTTTTAATAATCTGTGATTTAATAAACAAAGCAGAACTAAAGCTGGCCTTTGTGATTTCTGATATAATACAAAAAGTATTTGATATCAGTGTTATGCAACCACTCAATGTTGGCATTCACTGATGAAGTTTGTAGCTGTAATAAAACAAAGTATTCAACATAACTGGTGTGCCTGACTGAGACTGTCTTTATTTTAAACACGATTAAATTATTTTTGTTAACACTGTCAAGATTAAAATAACCACTGTGCTGAGATTCTGGCTTGTGCTTTTTATTATTCTTCTGATATGAGCCCCCTGCTGATCTACCTCCATCAAAAGTAGTTAAATGCACAAATGCCTGTCAGTGTTTCAGGGCTAACTGTGCACTGAGCTGTTAGAGGGGCCTTTCCATTCCATGTGCCACTGTTTTTTTATGAGTGCTGATACATTAATAATAGCTAACAGGAAGCTAAATTGTCATCAGATGCTAGCTGATGGTTTTGAGATTGTGCGACCCTGAATACAATCGCTCTTTGGCTCTCAACACGGACTGTTTACTTGCCTACAACCAAAGCTTGCTCCAACTTGACTGGTCAGTAGGATTTGGACTATAGTCAGACTACAAATAAGACCAGAAATGTTCTGCTATTAAAAATCTTCCTTGTCTATAGATTCTGTACATTCATATGCAGATATCTTTTTATAAAGATCACAACATTCACTTCTTTTTTAATTCAAAGTAGGTGCCACAGGAAAGTGATTAGCCTCCACTGTAAATACCAAAAATGATGGAAACTGAGGATGATGTAATTGGAGAAAAAAATAACCACAAAGATAGTAACATGATAGAGGGGTTTTCAAGGTTCAAGGTTGTTGTTTTTTTTTTTTTGTCACGAGTTATTATGATATGGACTTATAAGGGAAGTGGCTAGAGAACAACCGCTACTGAAGGAGAAATTGGAAATTAGAAGGACGTTAGGGGGACAGTAAAGGAGACAAGGAAGGAGGGTGAAGGAGGGTGAAGCAGGGGTATGTCTTTGCTGGGCACTATTCACAGTGGGGGTGTTCACCTCAGGACGCAGTGACTTTGAAGGGTGTTAATGCCGACTGGGCAAAAGCACACCAGTGTGCACATGTGCGAACACACTCACTGCAGAGGGCCCAGACTGTTTTTTCTGCTGATGATGGCATTTTGCTGCAGCCCTTTCTGCCTCCTTCACCTCCATCCATGGCCTTTATTCTCTGGATTAGTCTAAGTCCCCACTTCTCTGTTTTCCCTGGAATTATATCCTCTCCTCCTTATTGTTGAATCTTTATGGGCACACTGTAGGCAACCTTTGGCAAAGACAGAGATCTTGCCTTGTTACAACACAACTCATCTCCCTAGTGTATCAGTGTAACGACCCAGAAAACGTATGTTTTTCAAAAACATTTTTTAAATTTAGATCATCTTTCGCCAACACAAAACATCAGGTAACATTATGCATTCTGTGGCCTTGTAGCTATGATAATAGATGGGACACAGCTGGACTTCTACAACCCATATAACCCATCCTTCTACAACCCATAGTCCAAGCATGATAAATGTGATATGGCACACTAGCCATGGGAAGCAAAATAAACTATAACATACCTGAATTTAAGGCACATTTTATATCTTGGAAGATCTACCTCCAATCCCTTACGCTTCAAGTTATCCATTAAATTTCAGATTAAACGTCTGTATATGTGGTATTTAATATTTCAATGGGGAGTTGACTGGGAAACCGGTTCTCAGATACAAAACATATTGATCAGTTGCTTATTTGTTTTGACAGATAGGAGTCCCGGGCTAAAGGAGTCAGGCTGGGGGGAAGCCGTGCTGCTGTGCCAAGGAAAGAGAGGGAGGAAGGGAGATTTATGGAAATCAATAGGGCAGTTTGCTGAAACTCATCAACAGAGCTTCCGAGAAACATCATATGTGGATGTACATTAGATAAATGGATTAGATGGACATAAACACAAAGACATATAGACAATCCTTTGTCTTGCATGTGTTCTACAAAACATAAAAAGCAAATAAAGCCAATCAACTTTGATTAAGTGTTTCACTAAAGCCATATTATGGCATAAAAAGACAGCATTGTGATTAAAAACCATAATTCAAAAAAAGATCTCTTGTGGGCACATAAAATAAATATGAGCATAAGACACCAAAGAGCTCACTGACAGTTTCCCTTTGATTATAAACACCGAGGCTTTCTCAGGGGACGTGCAACTGTTAAAAACAGTGACAGCCGAGTAGTATATGAGAAAGGTGGGTGGAAGAATACGGTGATTTTTACATTTCAGCTATTTTACCGCCACTTGTAACATACCAGAGCAACCCATGAGTGCAAAAGCGCAACCAATTTAAATTCCAGCAGCATTTCAAACAATGAGTCTGACATTAGATGTATAAAAAACAGGATTTTACATGTTTTGGTTTTGCTTGATTTGTCTTTTGTTTATTTTAATATGTGGAGGTGCTAACTGTCGATCTAGTCCAGTAATCAGTGTGCAATCGGGTTTAGATAAAAACAATAAGGAAGGTAGTTAATCTTAGTAGACTCAAAGCTCAGATGTGTGGAAGACCGTCCTGGATACAGTCACTAGAAATATGCAACTAATAAGGAGTGTCAAAATGTAAAGCTGAATTGGATAAAAGAATTAAAAGAAAGTTCTGTATCGCATGTGGATATTCTGCATGGTTCAGCATTTAGTGCAAAGTGTGGTATGGGAATGTCAGTGTGTGATCTTGTATGAAAGAGAGAGGGAAAAGGGGGGTCAGCATGACAAGTCTGCCTCTGTCATGAAAGCCTTGCAGACTTCCTGCCATAGCATTCAAAGTGGCCTTCTGTGTTCTAAGAGTCATTACCACAAAGCCCTTCATACTTGGACAATGAACCCCTTTAGTAATATACTGTGTGCCTGAACTTGGTAGTCAAAAAATAATTTTTAATGCACATTCAATGAACATAATAGGGCAAAAACGTCATGTGTGACAGCTCCGGTCGTCAGAGGAGTGCACAACTGTGGCAACCGCTTCTCACTCACTTCCTCTGAACACAGTTCATATATTCACATCAGCCAAACTAATCTGAACTATGTCTACTCACTATTGACACAACAGTTCCTCAATAGCCGTGTCTGTATGTCTATATGCAATCAGTATTCCATCTTTGGCTCTGCTCACAGCACACAGACAAATATTGCCAAATACCTCAATCCAAAACATTGATCTGAAAGATGGCTTTACACGTGCACTCTGATATATAATTAACTGCTAATTAAAGACTTGTGTCAGTGAGTAGTGTGAATTTTTAAGTTGTGAATATTACTCAGGGGAAAATCCCTGAATTACATAGAGTGTCCCTGAAAGTTTAAACTCGCAGTCTGAGTTTGTGTGCCAGGAAAAATCATTCCTGCCTCCAACTCACAGCAGGTGGGCAAGAGTGCAGAGCACACAGAGTTTGGCCTCCAGCTGTGAAAGCAGCCAGTGATACGGCCAAAGCAGCTGCTGACGCTAAGTGAATAATCACAGCTTGGCTGTACTTAATATGGACAGATGGACAGAATCTGAAGCATCCAAAAGGCAGTGAGTTTGGTTTTACATTCCTTTTAGGACAAAGGTAATCAAGTGCCATTTTGTTGACTGGAGTGATCCATGGTGTCTGTGAGGAAGTGTGACTGAATGACTGAGTTAAAATCTGTGTTAAAGAATGCAAAACAGGCAAATAGCCAACAGGGTTTTTAAAAGAAAAATCTACAAGCAAGAAGCTGACTATAAACAATAATATTTCCACTCACATTTACTTTAAGACCTTGAAACCAGGAAAAATGTTTTTCAGAACTATTTCAGATTTTTTTATCTCTGAGTTTGTGCTGGTTGCCTGACAACTTGCCCATTGTTGTCACTTTTACTCTGGCTTTTCATACTAAACCAACAAAATGTAGTGCATGTCTGGACAGAGCCCACTTCCAGTCTTTATGCAAAGCTAAGCTAAGTGACCACTAACCACACAGAGTGCATTGATCTTCGCATCAAACTATCAGCTACTTAGAGTGACTCCATTATCTTCAATCTTCCATGTTATCTTTTTGAACAACAATTTTAGGAACTCCTGTAAATCTTTCTGTGGTTCTTGACTTTGATACCAAAACTTTCAAGTTGCTGAATCAGGAAAACGGAAGATCAGTGCGCCATTGTGGAAGTGTGGGGAATGTCAACAATTAACAATTCATCAGCAAAGCCTTCTGTACCTGTTTTGCGGAGAGGGAAGTCATCTTTTGAGTCATATGTGCCCAGTATTGGATGGTTATATGCTGACAGTGCTGTTTGGGGAGGTGAGCTCTGGTCCAAAGAGCTATGCTGGGTTTTTCTGCAAAAAAGGTGGTAAAAAAATAGTTAAATGATCAGTATAACATGTAACATGAATATAGCAATTCTCTACAGCTGAGCGCTGGCTCCATACACACAACACCTACCAAGCTCAATCTATTACTATATTTGACCTTTGATTCTCACACACCCACACACAAGGGAAGCTAAAGGGAAGATTGTGTCTTCTCTCCAAAGTCAGCTAAACACGTCAGAGTGTGGACAACAATGTGGGTGGAATGAAGAAAGAGGTAAAAAGTAGAGGGACAAAGCCTGAAAGCTGTGTTTTTTTTTTTGTTTTTTTTTTTATTTTAGGACAGCAATCAGGCTGAAGATTGGCTGAGGTAGAGACAGAGGCGAGACAAAGAGGGAATATGTGTATGAAAGAAGTGAGAAGAATACCAACAGGTTGAACAAATAGGCAAAACCCCAAAGAAATGGAAAATGGTGATAAGCGTGATATATAGTGACTGGTAGCACAGTCCTCCTGATTATTCTATCATGTCCTGCCTTGGCAGAAATGTTTGCCTGCTTAAAGCCTCTTCAAATATTTAAAGCACAGGAGAGGTGCCATTGTCTTTTCTTTCTGCCCACTTCAAACACATGCACACACCTCAAAGAGAGCTAGCTGTCAATCACTGACAACAAACACTGACAGGAAAAAAAAAAAGCCTCATCGCTTCAACATTTTCTCTGTAGCTCGACTCAGAGAGGCTAATGCTGATGTTGGAAACTTGATGTGAACACAAAAGCACATCAATGACAGACGCCTACACAACAGGAGGTCATAACACTACGGGGTTCGCCATGTTTGCAAAGCCAGGATGATGAGAGACTTTCATGTTGCTCATCAATGGCTTTTATGTTTGATATTTTTTCCTAGTGTGGATTTTTTTTTTTTGGGCTTACATTAAAAAAAAAAAGGCAGCAACCCAAAGACTCTTAAATGCACAAGAAATAACACATGCTGATATTTCATAACTCTGAATTTTAAGGTTATTGAAAATACTGATGTGAGTCTACACATCAGTATTAGAATCTTCCAAGTCTATATTAATCCACCTGATGGATGGATGGAACACCATTCTGGTGAGAGTGCTGTATAACATGTTAATCCAAAATGACTTCTATCCAGATACCCTCCACTTGTCTCCTTCCCTCAGCATAACAGAGCCACCAGGTCTGTCCCACCACTGTAGAGGTCAGAGGTTTAGGACTCATTTAATTTGTCACCCGTTTGAAGAAACTGCTCTAGAACTTTTTCATCTTTGAAATATTCATTTTGTCTTTTAAAAACAGAAAAACTACGAACATTGGGAGGTGAGTAAAAAATACCAAAAATAACTGTTTTCTTAGTAATCCATAGCAATTGTTCATTCATAGAGATTAAAGTAGAAGGATGCCATTCAGCCATTTTTTAACCACCTAGCCAGTTCAGGTTTACAGGGAAGCTGGAGCCTATCCCACCTGTCATAGGGTGAGAGATGGGGTACACCCTGGACAGGTCGCCAGTCTATCACAGGGCTAAGAGAGAGACACAACCAGTCACACCTATGGCCAATTTGAAATTGCCAGTAAACCTAACCTATGCATGTCTTTGGACTGTGGAAGGAAGCCAGAGCCAGAAGGAGAACATGAGAACTCCACACGGAAAGGCCACAGCCTGGATTTGAACCCAGGACTGCAAAGTGACAGTGGTAACCACCGCACCACTATGCACAATTATACAGTCACACTAAGGGAAACACTGGTTGGAGATCATGGCATGACCACAACTATTCTGACCACGTACAATGATCTTCTCATTTCCTTTGAAAGAGTTGGTTCGAAGGTGGGGGGCCATGTCTGTGACCACTCGCAGTCATCTGCCATCTTCAAATTCACTTTTTGTCAAGACAGTGATAAAACAGCAATAAGAAGTCTGTTTTCGATTGAATGGGGTCAAGCTGGTAATTAAATGCAATCTGTTTGTGATAATGGCATATACAGAAATTCACTTTCACTGCTTACATTCAGAGTCCAGTCAAAATCTCACAAATAGCGATGTAGTTGCTGCAGGATGACGATTTAACTGCAAAACATAGATGACACTCACCCATACCAGTAGCGTGGGTCACTGGGCAGACAGTGGTTTAGGTTTCGCTGAGCCAAGGCTTTCTTTTTGTTCAGGACAAATTCCTGAAGTCGCATCTTTACCTCTGTACTGGCAACTGCACCTGCACAGCAGCACAGAGACCAGAGGAACAGTAAGCAAACATGAGTACATTTGTCAGCACAACCCTGTTCTTCCCACACAAACACAAAGAACCTTTTTGCCCTACATGAGCTTTCACTGTATTATCCAATCTGTGACACTACTAGGAAGATTATAACAACATCCATCCATACTTTGACAGATAATGGGTTTCTAAGTTCTACAATCAGAGTGCACAATCTTGCATTAGAGTTTCATTGAAATCCCACCGAGGCGACAGCAGTACTATGTAACTTGCCTTGAAGACGTGCATCACGAGTTTCACTCAGCTCCTGGTCTCTCCTCAATTACCAACCTCCTCTCACGGCAACAAACAAATTGTCAAGGGAGGGAGACAGAGACGAGTGAGAGGGAAGGAGAGATGAAGAGTGAAGGAAGCATGGCTTAAAAAAAGTGTTCAGAAAGTAGGGAATATAGTAGAGGTGTGTTTTCATTAGAATGTGACATTGGGAGTGATAACAGGTGATGTGTCAAGCCTCAGAGCGGAAGTGGTAAATTCACTGTGTGAAAATGACAACAGCTAATATATGTTCCCTAAATCATGGTGCAGCTGGAAGTGCTGACATCCCAATACGTCTGCTTTGTACTGAAGCAAATTGGCTTTTATGAGACTGCCTTCGATGCAATTTAGTGCAGTACTTAACAAAGCTTCCTCTGTTTGCAACCCAATGCTTTTTCCATAGACGTCAAACTGTAGGCTCACTTTGCTCAGTGAAGAATCATTGAGAAAAAGGACATTACTGGAATAAAATAATGGCTCTAAAAGTGGGAGTCAATATACTGTATATATTCTAATAGTATATCAGTATGAATACAGTAATACATGAATCATTTTTTCCCTGTTAAGACCGTGTTTGCGACCATATCCAAAATATAAATCTGTTAATTTACGACCTGAAAATGTGCACATATACACAGCAGCATGGAAGAATGCATATTTCCTCTATTACAAGAGCTATTCAAGTACGAGTAAGGATAAGTGGATAAGCAATTTAGTAAAGTGCAGTTAAGAAATGGCATTGAAAGGGCAAGTTTATACACAAAGTGTCATTCAACAAGGAAGCTGAAAGTGAATTACACAGTGAGTAAAGTCTTTCATACAAGTATTATTTATGTAGTATAAAACAATTAGGAAAGCAATGTATGTAAAATAATAAACACATACATTTTTTTAAAAAAGAACTAGAATATTTTGAGAAAGATTCACAGCTTGCTCTGTATCTGTGTCCAATTCTCAGCGCAGTTATTCGCGAGTTCAGAGATTAAATAATTGATGCAATGATGGCCAAAGAAAATGATACAAGACCAAAGTTGGAAAAAAATAAACTGTTTAAAGGAAATAAAAAAAGAGAGAAAATTGCCTGGTTCAATCTTATTGCTGTCATTTTGTTCTGCAATCAGTGTGGGTCTAGAAAAACTGAGATGCCGCCTTCCTCCACAATGTCTCACCCCTCTAACCTTGTCTTGGCTGTCTTATTATGCTATTCCCTGTGGTGCATGTGTGAGGTCAGGCTGTTCTGACTGCTGTGCCATAACTACAGGTGCTGTGACAGAGGGGCTGCAAGGGCCAAGTTTCTCTGACACCTGCTGTGATAATATGACATGGTGTTTCTGCACAGGTACAGCAGATGTTGGCAGCATACAGGAGACCGAATATATGCTCGGTCTAATGTAACAGCTTCATTAAGACTTTGTTCATAACACATCTGATCCACTGCAAAGTAAATCCACAAACTGAACTGATTCTATTTTGGACATGCATTACATTTTCATTGTGCACATTTTTGATGAATAACTCTTGGTCATTTTCTTTAAAAAATAATTCCCTCTAGCAGTTGCTACTCACTCTCTTGTCCCCTCTCCTTGTTTTTGAGTTGTTGGAGTTTGTGTTCCCGCTGCTGCTTCTCCAGCTGCTCCTCGTGACGTTGTTGCTCCATCTTCCTGTGGTGCTCCAACAGCTCTTGTTGATGCTTGAGCGCCAGTAACTCCTGTTGGTGCTGGTGAAGAGAAAGACAAGGAGAATAAAGAAGAATGACTACAAGCTGAAAAGACTTTCTTTCGGCAAAGTGCAGCAATCCCTCACTTTCAATAATTTGAAAGTTGGCTTTTCTATGATATACCATCAGTCTCAAGTGCAGTAAGGACAGCCATGCTAATCTAGACATATACGGGACTAAAGAACACCATAGACAGCATAAAAGACGGACGTAGCTTCTGGGTCCGCAAAGTGAAGCCAATGTAGAACTGCCTTGAAACCTGCATTATTTTTAATGGCCACAAGGGGGCAATAGCTGTGGTTCTGGTCATATAGGAGTCTATTGGGAAATAGCCCTTAGACTTGACCTCAGAAAACACTTTCCTGATGAATTTATGGGCTCAGTAACTCATTTCAGGTCATACTGAATAAAAGACTAAATCCATTTTGCCTATTCTGGTTATTTTATATTATCCAAGGTATGAGGGTTTCACAGTCAGCTTCACCCCTCTCGTCACATCCAGGTTCAAAACGGGACTTCATAAACTAGTGGGTGGCATCGAGGTAGCTACGGCAATTAGAGATACTGTCAGCCCAAACTGAAAATCATAGTTGCCTTTTGGTTTTGTGGTCATGGCAACAGAGTGAGGCATTTTTTTTTTTTAGCAGGATGATTTACTCACAAAATACCACCACTAGATCAAATTACACCACCATACACACTTAAATGCAGTTTGTTTCCTTCTGTCCTTCACAAGGCATATTTCTGCTGAGTTCAGCTATACAGTACCCAAGGAAGATCTCCCACCTCACCCCATCCAGTTTTCACACACATACACACAAACAGGAGAGGAGAGGACCGTTACTCCTCTCTATCTTCATCCCAACACCTCACCTTGATATGTTCCTGCAGCTGGGCTTCATGTTGTCGTGACAGCTGTTCATGTTGCCTCTGAAACTCTGCGATGAGTAGCTGCCTCTGGAGCTGTTGCTTGTGTTTAAGAGCCACCAGCTCCTGCTGCAGGTGCTGCTCCTGCTGGCCTGTAGGAGGTTTTGGAGACCTGATTACTCAGCACATCTACAGTGATGGATGTATTAAAATGGTTGGAATATCACAAGATAAACAGAGACTTACTAATGACTGGTCCACGGCCTGTCTCTGTTGATGTGGGTGGCGTGGGGTGGGGTGGAGGAACCAGGCCAAAGGGGGGCTGCTGCTGGTGGTGGTGAGCGTGGTCCACTATGCGCAGATCCATGGGAAGGATGGCTGTGGTGGAGGGCAGTGCCGCTGTGCTCACGTCCACTGAAACAGAAGAGAATCAGAAAGGGAAGAGAAAAGAATATTAGATTATATGTTTATATTGTAATAATATATAATTGGAATTAGTTAAAGATCATTTTTTAATTCCTTTAATAGCAGCCAAAAGACCCTGCCCTCTTTGATCCAAATGAGACAGACGAACACTTGTTACATCAGATGCCCAGACTCTATAGCAGTGCCAGCTGCACTCATCATTACACTTCATAGTGCTTGTGGCTGCTTGTAATGTTAGAACACTGAGGACTTAAGTCTGTTTTTATAGCTGTACACACTAGATAAGAGCATTAGGGACACACCAAAAACATAAAATGCGTCTGAGACTTTGAAAGCCGGAGATCATCAGAGCATCAGTGTAAGCGGCGGAGGGAGAAAATGTGTTTACATAAATCCATACAAACATCAGAGAGCAAAAACACTCCCCCTGCAACACCAATTTTGCAGCAAGGATTTTCTGACATCCATGTGCATGTTTGTGTTTCCACTTTTACTGTGTATGTGTGAGCATAACACTTGTGCACTTTTAAACTACACAGTCAACCCTCAATAACTCAAGTTTAGATATGCAGGTATCTGCTCTTCGAACCTCATGTCAAGGTGTTAAAATATTAGCAGGCAGGCCATGTGCCTAAACTGTACATTTAAAGTGTCTGACACAAAAAGACCCATCTGTTTTTGTTGCATCGCTTATGGTTTACTCAATCTGCATCATTTAATCTGCTTTATATGAATAATCCAGTGAGGTAGTACAGGGCTTGACGTGATGGATAGTAAGAGCAAATAAATGAAAGGTAATACCCTGCTTCAACACCCCTGCTTGGCATGCAACAGCTAGGGGTACGAGTGCAATCAGATTAGTTCACTACAAGCAAACAACACAGCAGCTTACACACAAAAACAAAAAATAGTACATCAGGGAAACAAGAAAAAAAAAGATCATCAAATTCTTTGCCTTGATCTGCAGCTTGGAATAAAACATGCTGTGATCAAATGCTATTAGCACGCTACTTCAGTCATTCTAAATAGTGCAGATTTAATTTCTGAAATAAAACTTGTTAAAAGAAGGTAAACCAGATATTTAAGTCAAGAAAGGTAGAAACAAAAATCTATGGAGTGATGCAAGCTAAACTAAACTCTTGACTTATACATCAAAACCTCATGTGCACTATTCGGTCTATTCTGATCAATATCTGCTGTGTGGAGAACCACCTTGCACCATGCCAAGCCCTCTGCCAGTGATCAATAACCTGAAACCAGTGCAAAGGATCCCCAGCCTATCATAGATGTCCTGGCATCCCTGGTGGCCAATGAGGTGGCGATGAAGTTGCAGTTACTTGCAGTGATGGTCCAATGACATCTTTGGTACTGGGCAGGTTTTCAGTGCGGGGAGAAACTTGACACCACCCAATGGGACAGCATGGGAGAGAAGAAAGGGTGTGGCTAGGCCAGACTTGCTGGTGCTTCACTGGTGCACATGTGTGCGTGTTTAGTTGTATCACTACTCTTGTAGGGACTTGTTTATAGGCTGGACATTAGAAGTAACTTTTTTTCTGTTAAATCCTTTAGTTTGAAAAGATGAAAAGAGCTAGGCTTAGATTTAATTAGGCAAGGGTGGAGGTTTAATTTACAGATTTAAGAGTTTATTATCCAACTGCACCGCTCTTGGTGTTGTTAAAAAAAATAACGCCAGGTGATTTTACCAGCATTTACTGTGACAGGTTAGGCAACGGGAAAGCAGTCATCTGTGTCTACATGCGAGAGCCTCATTAGAGGATACCAATGATTGTCATTTTCAGTCCAAAGAGTCGGTCCCAATCACCCATGTTATCCAAACAAAGCCATCCGCACTCAACCATGTTCAAATTCAGTCCTCCACCTCTCACGCAAACATTTACACAAACATGTCAGCTGTTTACACACATATTTAATAAGCAGTAAACATCAAGGTCAAACAAACAATCCTTTTGTTTGCCCATCAGCAGTGATAAACATGCTTGGAGCTTCCTCTACTGTAAATCTTCCCATATGAACTTAGGTGAGTGGCACAAATGCCACCAGCATATCCTATAAACAGGGCTTTGGCACACGCTCTCAAAACACACACACTTTTCATGTACATGCACCCAAGTGCCTTTCTTAGTACACATGTCACAGGGACTTCACAAAAGCTGCCTGTTTTCATCGCCACAACTACACAGCAAGAAGTGTACAAATTCTGCAACCAGCCTTCATGTGCAACAAGACAATCCAAACTTTGTTTTTGGGAAAATACACATAGCATCCACAGAGTTTTCTAGATGTTTATTAGTAAACAATATAACAACAAAGGCATGACCTGAAACTAATTATGGCAGCTCTGTATCTGACAAAGATGAAATAACTCATGTTTTCACAGCAGAGATTAGTAAACTAATAAATGTAAACTTATCAAATACAAACATTTGCCAAGAGGCTGAAACTTAATGCTATGATTCACAGACAAACACAGTGGAGTGAGTTTCTCAGCCAAAAATACCTGCAAAAACTTAAGCGTTAAGAACTAAAATCACTTTTAGTCAAAATGGTGCTAAAATTGTGCCACAGTGGTACCTCTCTTCCCACCTTGGAGCAGCTGGTTTTGAATTTACCTATGTCCCTGTAATGAGAGCACTGTATTGTATTCCACATTCTTATATATTGTGTTGTGTAAACAGTGTTTTGTGTCATCTTGTGGAAGCACTGGGCTACCTGTGTGTGTCTACTTGGGAAGCAATTTTAAATCCCAAATGCCTTTGTATGTTTTATTATGTTAACATGGTTCGCCACTTACGTATTTGTGATCAATGGCCAAGTGCAAGGCTAAAGCACGGCAGAAAATAAACTAATTACAGCTCAAACTAAGGGGCTACTAGTGCCGACGGGCAGAGAGAGACAGCGATGGAGAGAAATAGGGAGGTGGTGTAATAATCACTGCTTCGACCAGCTACTCAGAGGCTAACCACACTGGCTGGCACATTAAGACTGCACTGAGAGCTATTGCTCCCTACACATTGTGTTGTTAGCTACACAAAGATACGCAGGAAAATAAATAAGGATTATGTACCAACACAGTCTATACCCAAACCACACAGATACAGAAGTCATTTCAGTGCCCAGAGAGAATGTTTTTCTTCTATGGTTTCATCCTCTTGGATAAATGCATCTCACATAAGAGGAAACTGTGTAATGCTGTCAGGATTATGTATCTTTAGGGGTTGAAACGATTTTCTTTAATTATCCAGAGATAATTAGGATTTGGATCATTAAAAAAAACTGTTCTAAAGAAGTGTCAAAAGTTTTGAGAGCTCCAAGGAAACATATTTGCGTCACTAACAGTTCACAGTCAACCTGACATGGCTCCCAAGGATTGCAGTACTGTTACAGTTGTACCATGACAAAAACACCAGCAGCTCTCATAATAACAAACCTTAGAGGCATGTTTATAGTAAACAAAGCTTTGTCAATGGCAGCAGACAAACAGGGCGACATACAGCACCAGACAGGGGAGAAGGCACCTGTGAAGTAATTAGCCCAGCTTACAATGATCACACTCTGTGAATATGGCATTAGGTTACGGGGAGGAGAGGTGGTTGCATAAGCTGACTCACCCTGACAACACCGGACACGATAATGCAAAGATTCTTCCTGCAGATATGGTTGAGAACTTCAGAATAAATGCTGACAAATGCATCTTAAAAAAAATAAAAAAAAATACTAGTACTAATACTAGTCTTATGCAATGATTTCCAGCTACAGTATATGCATATGTGTAGAGACTACTTCTGGAATTCTTGCATCCTTGTTACATAAAACTGCAAATTATGATTAAAAATTAAAGTTGTTTTCCAATAATTCACAATTAAAGTTAATGAATGAATACAGTAGGCTCTAAATGTTGTTAAGCTCCAGGACCTTTCTTTAAAAGCTATGAAAGGCTGAAGTAAGATAAACTCTGGTTGATCTCCAGACAGGAAATTGTGTTTACTTTGTAAAAATCATTCAGAATTGAGGTAGTTCTTGACTATGGGCACAATAATGTAAAATCTGACTAAAAGCAATGAAACCCAACATAAACAAAACTCTTGAAATGTCAGGCTCTGCCTCCTCTTCTCTCTCCTTATCTCCTCATCCACCACTGCGTCCCTCAATGACTCTGCCCCTCCCTCCTTCCGCTCATCCCCCCTTTCCCCTGATCAGGCTAAGATTATGGATCACACAGAGTTATTTATAGACTAGGACTCCCAGAGGAGTTCCTCGCCCCACTGGGCTTCTGTGCACTCAGAAAACCCCATGTAAGTTTACTCACAGCTTATGAGAAACTAAGAGTGCACACTCATTCACAGTTCCAACAGAATGAGCAAATGTCAACACAAAAAAGGCGCATTTGAGTGACATGAGGATAAGCCTCACATATTTACAATGAACAGCAATCGCTGACATAATGTCAGCCCACTGTGAGCCCCACAGACTCAGGTGCCCACAGAAGAGGGAGGCAAACACCATGGTGACTGCTGGGACTGTAGCCAGTGGTTGGTTGGACAGTAGAGAAGGGGTGGGGCTTGAGGTGGAGGGTGAACCAATGATGGTAGGCAAGCAATTCAACAAATGATCTGCATGTGCATTTAGCTCAGTGCTTTACTGTCAAGTCTGGGATGGGTGTGTATGACTGTTGATGTATGTCTCACAGCATAATGTGCACCAAAATCTTTGTTTTTTCTGCTTTTTTCTTTCTCTAGCAGATAGTCTGTAGAAACATTAACTAACTTCAAAAAATTCAAAATCGCAACTAAATTAGTCACTTAATGAAATATTTAGGTCTGAAGTGTTCTCATTAGGAGATAAAAAGATACATGAAGTGTTTACTGGCACTTTTGAAAGAGCTCATCTAGCGGTGTCATAGCACTGTGATTTTAAATGTCAAAGCTGGAGTAAACTGAGATAAAGACACAAAGTAAAGAAACCACATGTGATCCAAAACAGACAGAAGCAGAGTCACATGGTGATACAAGGTGGCTACTATATGAAATCTGCATTATACGTTGTAGTAAAAAATGATATTCAGTCCTTTGTATTTATTCTACTGTTGAGCAGTAGTCACAGTGTGCTTACATATAAACTTCCATACATTTCCCTCTATACACACGCAATTGCACAGTTATGCACACAATAGACTGTGTGGAAGGACAGACGCAGCCACTGCCATCTGCTCCATTCAGTTAAAGGCTGCGCTGAGCGAGCCTCCATACATCAGTGCCATTCAATAAACACTGTCACTACTCAAAGCTACACCCACACACATCAAATGAACATGCACACACGCGCATGCACTCACTCCCTAAGTGAACATATATACGTAACACAGCAACATATCCCCAGGCAAAACAAGTGTCTGTATAAACAAATGCATGCCTGTTGATCACATAATGTACAATCGGTCAGTGAACACATATGCACTAAATAAACTCTATGAAAGAAGATTTCAACAACACATCTATTACACAAAGAAAAACCACCCTGGTACAAATCTACAAGCCAACTCAGTACAACTGAATGAGGACAATATAAAGCACTTCCCTACATGATATTTGAACAGTAATTCTTTGCATAACAAGAACAGCTCTTACCCATCAGTTATGCCGTGCTGCCCGGTTCTTGCACGTTTGAGAGTAGTGTGCAGTATCTGAGCGAGAGAGACAGAAAGTGTGTGTTTGTAGCCAAAAGTGTGACTGAGAAGACAGCTTTAAAGTCCACTGCAGCACAGAGATACTGCAGACCAGCCCAGGTTTCGTCTTAAGAACAAATCTTTCTCCCTCTCTGTCTTTCACACAGTTCGTCTCTCACTCTGTCGCCTCTCTCTGCTCCTCTCACTGACGTGTTTTGCTCTGCCCTCCAGCTGCCACTCTCTCTCCCTCCCTCTGTTCCTCCGGTCCCCTCCCACTCACTCACTCTCTCTCTCTCCCTCCCGACTCTCAGTGACATCAGGGGGCAGTCTCGGGCATGTTGAGCATTTTATTAGAGTCACTCTGTCTCTCTCTTCTAACACACCGACAAACACTGAGGCAGACTGCGTCACATTGTGTCTACATTCTTATTTCACTAGACCAATTATGCTTTCAAACACTAACTCTGCATTTTTTGACTAAACAGAACTAAAAGTTGTACTTACCCATGTTTACACATTTCCTGACATGAGTTACACGCACACACACGAACACTTCTGGCTTTTCTTTATGTAAAATCCTCCTACACACCAGGAACCTAACAGCATAGAGTTGTTATTATGAAGCTGGCTTGACAATAGATGTAGACACCCACTGAAGACACATATACGTCACAGACATCGGTCTCTGTTCACTACACACACGTACATGGAAACAATACATGCCATTAACTGGTAGAGACTGCCACCCAAACTTTATGATATTTGAGTATCTGATGTTAGTAATTTTCCTTAAATGTGCCGTCTCCTCTGTATTCTTTATCAGAAAATTACGTTTTATTTTAGTAAGTCATCATCACCTAAATTTGCAAGCAATGGATATATATTACACATGATAGGGAGAAAGAAGTTTGGCCTGACCACTATAGAACTATTTAAGGAGATGCACTGAAGCAGTTAAGTAAATCTTAGAAAGAATGCATGACTAATAAACAGAAGGACAGAAGCTGAATCACAGGCCTGAAAAGTCATTTGTAGATTAGTGATGAGCTTTGGATTGAATGATAATGAAGAGCAGTTAGGGCAGCTAAAGGACTCACCTACTGAGTGGAATCAGTCCACTTAAGACAAAGTGCTCCTCTGGGGGCAACACCTGACATATGCCTTTTGGTCCTTTCAATGGACATTCAGTCAATAGGCGTTAAAAGAAACAGGCAGGAAAGGCCTGACTGCCAAATGAATAACTGTTTTCCACATGTGGGTTAGTTGTCCTGTGTACTCTAAAAAGGTCTGCTTTTTAATTCCCCTTGAATTACACTGCAGTAAAAGTAAGATGCCAGTTGTGAATTGCAGTCAAATACCTGCTTTTCACCAGCGGGGTGCCAGTTCAGAGCTGGGGTGGAGTCAGTCATGCCTTGGTTTCTTTAAAAAAAAATACAACAAGTTTTGACAAGTTTGAAAATCAAACTTGACCAAGTGTTGCACAGTGGAAGTTGGGTTAATTTAAAAAAGAAAATCATGGTGTACAGAATCTGTAGGCTGAGTCATGAGTTTATTTTTTGAGATGGCCCCTCCCAAATACACAGGTATGTGGTGTAACTTTGGACCAAACAACTTTATGATGGTGTGCTGGTGTCAGCTTTGGCTCTCACACCAGTCTTTCAAATTCACTACATATGGAGTTATACATCACGATACAGAAGGACGATGACTGCCCCATCCAACTGAGATACGTACATTGCATGCAACAACACACACCCCCAAAAATGAGAGGTCATACACACATATTGCAAGTCCTTTGCAATATGTATGTATAAACAAAGCAAGAAGAAAACCATTAGAGAAAAGAAATGAATCTGATAGGTCTAAAACCAAACAGATTTATTGACATGCATGTGCATTTTCGGCATATTCAATTCAATTCAATTTTATTTATATAGCACCAAATCACAACAAAAGTCGCCTCAAGGTGCTTTATATCGTAAGGTAAAGACCCTACAATAATACAGAGAGAAGAGAAAGCCCCAACAATCAGACGATCCCCTATGAGCAAGCACTTGGCAACAGTGGGAAGGAAAAACTCCCTTTTAACAGGAAGAAACCTCCAGCAGAACCAGGCTCAGGGAGGGACAGCCATCTGCCGCGACCGGTTGGGGGTGAGGGGAGGAGGACAAAAACATGCTGTGGAAGAGAGCCAGAGATTAATAATAACTCATTAAATGCAGAGTGGTGTAAAAACATGGTGAGTGAACAGAGGTGAGAGAAAGAGAGATGCTCAGTGTGTCATGGGAAACCCCCAGCAGCACCCAAATCTCCCAAATCCAAACTGGGAGCTGGTTCCACAGAAGAGGGGCCTGAAAGCTGAAGGCTCTGCCTCCCATTCTACCATGATAGAGCATATCATTCTAATTTTGTGTAGGTTCCTATGAATATACTTGTACATACAGAAGTGCATGTAGGTGCATGTGGCGTGGTCTGTTTCTCTGTGTGTGTGTGTGTGTGTGTGTGTGTGTGTGTGTGTTTGCAGGGGCTATTTTTGAAGTTCAGCACAGAATCCAGAAAGCCAAGTTTTGTTTGATCAGACAACACACCTACACACCTGGTTGCGATAAAGGCCTGTGTTATCAGCTTGTTGTATGGTGTTGACGTCAAAGGCTTAGCTAAGCATCATGCAGCCATGACACTGATAACAGCTAATGCTACGGATCCCAAACCACAATGGCATACACGCACGCACACAAACACCATTTCATTTTTAGAACAGGGAGAATCTCCCTCAGGGAGGGCACTTACCAGACTGAAACTGGACAGAAGAACACCTCACAGACTTCGCAGTGAAATCAGTGAGATACGCTGATAAAACGGTCAAAGAACAGTGGCATTGATCTGGCAACTTATCAAGCAAAAATGAACAGTAGGGTGCATGGAGACAGCTTTTGAAAATGTTTGTTGGTCAACACTGCATACAAAAAAAAGAGGATTTTTTTCAGACCACTAGTGAATTATTTGGCTTGTTTAGACAGAAAGACGACATATTAAAGAAGCAATTTAAGTGAATGTGTTTCGTAATCAAAACGAGTCTTAAAATACATGAACACGATCCACTGTGATGTACAACTCATAACAAAGAGCTTCAAGACAAAGGAAACAGACAAAAATGTCAAGTATGTGAAACAAACAAAACTACTTGTGCTCTGCACCAAGTTGTTAAAACCTTGTTGTGGTGTTGCTGCAGCAGATGTTGTTTCCTATTGTTAATATTTGTCTTATTGGGACTTTTGGCTGCTCCCTTATTCACAAGGGATCACCACAGCAGATGGATCCACATATTTGGCAATTTTGTTTTTACGTCAGATGCCCTTCCTGCAGCAACCCTCCCAAGGATTTGTGCTCCCTCCTTTCAAATTGGGAATCTTTCGCATATTATGCAAATGTAATAACCACTACACTATAGGGGTTCTACATAAGCCTTGCTGCCAAAATCACTGATGTCTGATGATAGGCAGGCAGCAACAATCAGGTCAAATACACAACAGGTTTGCATACAAATACAGTAAGTGTTGTTTCTACAGAACCACATGCTTAAGACTACTGGATATGACGTGTGCTCATCAAGTAAAAACAACACGCATCCACCAAAGTATGTCAATGAAGCCCAGAACCTTCAAACAACTTAGGCAATTAATTCATCTAAAACAGGGCTTTTGCAGTCATTTAGAAGAGCCTTAGAGAGAACCAGACTAGCCAATAAGTCAGTGTATCTGAGATAAATAACTATCTGCATCATAGTCAGTGTGCACATGTGTCTTAAATAATGCATGTGGCATAATGATCGCAAGGCATGCTGAAATACACAGTGTGGCAACCAGGCAGACAGAACTGATGAATAAGTAATGGATGGCGTCCGACTCATAATGTACACACGAGAGCTGCATACACACATACACACTGCATGCATGCATGCAAACAATAAACTATCCTGTTCGAGCTCAGGAGGAAGAAAAGACACCAAGTCTTATTTTTGTACCCTGGTATGCTCTTGTCTACCCCCTCCTCTTCACAGGGATGGGGGGATGGTGGGAAGGGGTTGCTTTTTTCATCCATCTCCCCAGAGAACCCCAGACCCAACTCAAAATATGTGAGATACTGTGTCGTTTATTATTGATTTGGGTTATTTATAATACACACACTGACTCTCTCTGTAACCCCCCCTTTACTTCTCCCTCACGCTCCCTTTTATCAGTCCCATTTACTGGTACACTGGGAGAATCTCAAAATTGAAGCACTAAATCTGAAACTTGTAAAAATTATAAGTACTTGAAAATTATATAAACACAGATTTTAGGTAATGCAATGAAAGTCAACCTAAGGAGCATCTGAAGTTTCCAGCTGCTACAACAGGGCAATACCCAGTCTGGTCTTAGAACCCCCCCAAAATCAAATAATTCTCTGTTCCCTGTCAGGACCCCATTGAGGAGGCCATATTCATAAATTAGAGGGCAAAGTGCACTAGGCTAAAAGAAGAGTGTCAAAGCAAAGGGGGGATCAGCAAGTGGATTGAAGTGGGATGCAGAGGTTGCAAGCCAGTCCCTCTGCACAGCCTGCTCTATATCTCAAGGTCCATTACGATGGCGACCGAGGCAGCAGCATTTACTACAAGGTGGCAATGGACACAGCCCCAAGCTTGATTATCCCCAGTGAGTGTCTAAAGACCCTAACTTCTGATAACCCCAGGAAAGATCACTGATGATATGCATTAAGAAGACATGTTTTAACAAATAATTTGTAATTACTTGGTAAAGATTATAAAGAAACATTTCACTATCCCCTTCATGCTCAAATTTAATCCTAAATAATATAAAATAACTTTTCTTCACACACATATTACTCTTACTTGCCAATATACTGCAGCAGACTTAAGGTTGTCCATAGTGGTTCAGATATTAAAATAAGGCAATGTTAACAGTAATTGATAACAACTTCTTTTTAATGTCTATTGAACAGCATATTGACACACATAAAAGGGAAAGTGACAGAAATCAATGCCATAGCTATAAACCTGTTTGATGCTGTCTTTCTTTTGCACGCACACACACACTTGGATAAATGACTGAACAAATCATAGAGAAGCAGCATCAGTTTTCTAAAACATCGGTTGTAAGATACACTATGGTAACCCTTATAAAGCAAAATAGTTTTAATGAATGGGAGGCCTAAAGAGCTAAAATTATCCAGTTGTACTGTAAAAGACACTTTGAGAAGAGCTCAAAGTGGCATGAAAGGAGATTATTTAAAAAAATATATCACTAGATCCAAAGCTTTTTCTACTTGGTTTGTATCCAGAAGAATAATACTGATGAATCTCAGCTTTTCACTGTTATGAGCTAATAGCATTGTTTTTGGGAAAAGCTCAGTCAAATGATGCACACTGTACAGTCTGGATAAGACACATTTATATCTATATGTGTAAGTGTGTGTGTGCGTGTGTGCTTGTGTGCTTGTGTCTATACCGGTTGGTAGCACAGCTGTACAAAAATATGCACAGCATGTGTTAAATATAAATTCTGGCAGTTCTGAAGAACTCAAAACATCAAGGTTTTAAGACACCTTCAAAAGGCAAAGATAACAGAAAGAGATTATTTGAGCTGTCGGCTGCAGTGGGGAACTCCATTCATTCATATTTTATACCGTCTCGCTCCATCTCAATTGTAATGCCTTTCCCGACTTCGCCAAGCTCACAACAGACAGAGACCCATTAGCTTTCAGTGATGCTAAACTGAACTTATGAAAGATGTCAGCCCACCACACTGCTCACTGTGCTCTTACAATCACATGGGTCACAAGAGCACCCATGTGCACAACAGCTCAAATCTCAGACTCTTTATGAAAAGTGCAGGCTATAGCAAGTTGTCTAATACGGGCCTCGTCAACAATGAAAAACAGACAAAGATGGTCAGAGATATAAATGGAGGACTTACATTATGATAAAAATCATAGAGAGAATAGAATCTGAACAATCTGGTTTGGTTGTATTAAAGACAATGGTATTTGTCCAGCTTCTTTCACTTGAAAAAGGGTTTTAATTTCATTAAATACCTATTTTTTGTCCTGATAATTTCCATATTAGTAACTGAAATAGAAGATTAGAGATATCTGATTGAGAGATATAGAGATTAGACAGTCTATTCTTGAAATGCACTTCTTTTTTCAGTTCTGCAAACCCTCACCTCTCCTATTTCTCTTCACCATCTTCTACTCCAGTCTATTCCACTTAGAAAATTGGTAGAGGCAGCAAACCATTGTCTATTTCTTTTCTTTTAAATGAGTCTGCGGTAAAATACAGTCTATCACTGACAGCCATGTGGTAGCCATTAGCCTGTGGGCTTGCTTATAATGAACTCCTTTTCCGGGACCAGGGAAAGCTAACCTTTGGTTGTGATGGTGTCCTGGACAAATGGTAATTTTCAAGCAGAAAGCAAAGGTCTGAACCTTGGAGTGGTCATCCATAATAGCTTCCAGAGGACTCTTGTAGACCCATATATTTCTGCTAAGGCTGTTAAAAGCCTTTAGAATACACACCTCTGCATTAATAAGTGAGTTTAACAGGAAGTGAAAGGGCAAAGCATGGTTGGAGTCAAATGTGAAACATATCCATTTGCATATAAACAGACAAACACTGCTTTCATAAATGGTACCTAGCTTTAAAGGAACTAGAGAATCTGATGTGGTAATCAATGAGAATGTATTATTTAGAAAGAGAAAAAAATATTCACAGTACTGCCTGCTAATAATCTCACATGTTGGGGTGCAGATGCTAATACGTACTATTCGAGTATGAGATATCGGTCTTAAACAGGCAGAGGGGAGGAGTAACGGAAACCACAGCTGCAGTTTAACAGAATCAAAGCAAGACAAAGAAAGTCTGCAGTGCTTGTTGGTTACAGCAGAATCTGTATTCTGTTTTCAAGTTATGTTTGAGTCAGTGGCTACTAAGTTCCCATGTTTTCCTATTTTTTCAAGAGTATCAGGGACTCCTACATCTGTGTAAGTCTCTGGCAACTATTACTTTAATCACAAATTATTAATTTTTATTTTTTTATTGTAACCATTCAACTCTGCTAAAAGAAACATGTTTTCCAAAAGAACCTCAAATCATTCAATCTTTCATGAATGACAGTAACGCAGAAGTAGCAAGATCGGGCAAACTATGCCTGTTGAGAGCATGTGAGTGCAAAACCATTCTGAAGAAGCCTCATTATTGTATGTTTAATATCTATCCCACTCCTGAGCTTCATGTAGCTGTAGAAAAATAGTAAAAACAACATAATTATTGATGGTGATAGGCCAACATGTGATTATTACTTAGCTGCCTTGTGGATGCCTATCACACCAACAGTGTTTCAGACCCATAAAGGCTGAATCACCTAATAAGCAATGAAATCTCTCTCTTATATAAAGTGCACAGGTTAAGGTATTCTTTATTATAATCTAAGAGCACAAAGGTGAAAATGCTCAGCAAGTGGCTTCAAAAAGGGGACTTCACAAACAGATGGGTGACATCAAGGTGGCTATGTTTTATATGCAGTCTACACTCACAGCATGACTATATTCATTCAAGTACTTCACCAGAACAGCAATAATCCCTCCATCTGCATAAAATCACAATGCACATATTTTTACTTTTCAGACTGAAACCAAATCAATGGAACAGCCTTAAAAACTGAACCAACTTCCTGAGGTGAAGTTCATCTAAGCTGAACTTTCCCACAGAGTTGAACCATGGTGAACTTTGAGCAAAGAGTCATAAGAGAAGGAGACGCCACACATTGCAGAATTTATACAACTTTGCTCTGCTGAAGTACAAACTCCTTCACAGTGCAGATGGGCCATGGTTTATGTAGTTGTGCATCAGAAGTGGATGGCAGACACATGTTGATTTAACTGAACTGGGAGTAGGGAAATACTGCATATTTAAAAAAAAAAAAAAAAAAGTGTTACCTGTCTTCTTATTTTATAATCCATGATCCTTGTTATGATCACAGTTAGTTCTCTCAAGTGTATGCATGTGATCGGAATACAAAAGTAGTTTCTGTTGTCCTGTAATACTATACAGCCACAACTACCCTGGCACTTCTAATCCCCATGCCTTTCCATTAATTCCCATTGTGTCCAAAAATGTTACTATCTCACATCAAAAATGAAGGTTAAGGCTTTTTTATGTATTCATGCACAAATACCAACCAACACAGCCTTACTCTTGAGACGTCTGGTAGGTCTTTGAAAGCCATGCCAGTCAGCCATAACAGCAAATACTGGGCCAAATGTAATATTTATAACCTGGTAACATGGTAAAATCTTTCTCCCTATATGACATCCACACAAAGTCTCGCACAGAACCTGCCGTAGCTGTCAGGATAATGGCACTGATGCAGACAAAGTAGGTTAAGGCATTGCCTGTTCTGCTGGAAGACGAAAACAAGTCTGGCTCTAAGCACTCTGCCATACTCTTTTTTTTTTATGCCCGAATGTGAAGAGTGTGTATGTGCGTCTCTCTTTAACAGGGTTGACATGAAGGCCACAACCTCAGGCTATGTCTGTAAATATAATCAGACACTAATACACTGCCTTGTATTCCCTTTGTAACACCCATCTTTCTCTCAGGATCAAATTTTATTTCACCTCATGCTCTCTGACAGCTTTAGGTTTGTTTTACGATGCTGTCTTAAACTCATTTGTTGAATGTAATGAATATTAGCCAGCCTGTAATGAATATTAAAAATAGTTAAATACTCTATGCTGCTTTTGCAAAATAAATCAACAGACAGATTCAAGAAGATGTGACAAAGCAAAGTGCAGAGGATTATACTGTGGCTCATCAGATGTTTAAGAGGACATTTGGAAAAATCCCCTGAGCATTCTCTTTTGACACGGTTTTTAGTGTGTGTGTGTGTGTGCGTGTGTGTGTGTGTGTGTGTATGCGTGCGTGTATGTATGTGTGTGTGTGTGTGTGTGTGTGTGTGTGTGTGTTTTTGATAGTGATGGTGGTTAAGCAGAAAAGTGGCAGCTGCCCACCAGCTCCTGCCTACACCAACCTGGCACCAAGCGGGGGAATCCATGCCAGGTCAGGGAGTGACAAGGATGGGGAGGGGGTTGGTAGGTGGCTCTGGGGGCCCATATGGGGGGCTGGAACCAGGACCTGACAGCCATGTGGGTTCCCTGGTGAGCATGTATGTACTAAACAGGTGGTCTTCCATTAGGAATTAGGAAAAGGTGTGGATTTTAAGTGATACTGTTGGGATGTAGGACTAAAAATTCAATACAAGGTTAAGATGTTTTTTTTAATTTTTTTATCTACGTCCTCAGTTTCAATGGGTGACTTGGTCTTGAAAATGTATGACTGACTGTTCCGTACTCATGCATTTACTATGATAAAAAGGAATATGATGGCTAGCAAGTCCTAAAGTTTGTGTAGGAAAATGCCTCAATATAAACACTACTTTTCCTGAGGGGAAGTTTGTCTTCCTAATGAGCTCTTAAGGATCAACAGTAAAAGTAAAAATAGCGATGACAGGAATCCGTATGAAAAAGAAAAAAGAAGTTAACAAGCAGCTGAAATGAGGCTGTACTACAAGCAAATCTGACTTGCTGTGACATATGGCATGTTCCTTTACATTAATAGAGTAAGAGCTAACACAAACACACATAACAACAATGTCAGGATTAAGGTCAAGCATTCACTCATGCGCAGATACACGAAACTCTGTTCCAGAGAATAGGGAGGGAGGCAGCAGGGGTCTGGCTGGCAGACAAGTGTCTGGTCATTGTGACCTACACAAGTGGTGTCCTCTGGAACACACCTCGCTCTCCATCTCTGGCTTTTCAACACCAACCCTGTCCCCTTTCAACTGCATTTCCACTCTCTTTCGCTCATGCTTTACATCTATTATTTCCAAATTTGCACTGAATTATTCTAGTTCAGAACTACTGACGTGAGAACATTTCTGCAGGGTTAAGGTTGAGGTTAGAGATTTAGTTGTCAGTGGTTATTTCTAGGAAATACATTATGCCAATGAGCATCCTGTGCATGTGTAGAGAAATGCAGATGCAGAGTGAGAAAGAATTTGGTGTAGTCCAAAAATGTTTCTCTCCACTTTTTCTGATTTCCTTTCCAGAGTTTTGAAATGGTAATGAGGCTGCTGATATTTGCATAATGTGCCTTTCCTCATTCCTCTTTTTCTACTTATCCAGGCTCTCTTCTACTCAAATTGCGGTTCTTCTGCCTCTTACCATCTCCTTTCATTGCATTTATTCTTCTCCTCCCACTAACCCGCTCTCAGGTTCTTAAGTGCTCATAGATTATTGACAACTCTAAATAAAGATATGATAAGATAAGCAGTTCAGCCAGACAACAGGAGTTGACCAACAGGTCTGCCACTTCCTGTGTGAACAGCTCCTCATTCTCAGTCAGCTTGCTCAAAGTCTCTCATTCAGCTAAGCCTTAATATCAGTACTGTACAGACAGAAAATGGACACACAAAGCCTTAAGACTTAAAAAAAAAAAAAAACACTAAAAACACACTACTGTCAAATTTCTTGCCGATTATGGCAGTGCATGCCAGGCAGGCAATGATGAAAGGAGCCATAACGAAGTCCTTCTGTGAGCTACAAAACCATTTCTGGTCTACATAATCTGTCACTTCTGCTCCCACTTTACTCTTGTATTTTCCATCCTCTTCTCTCAATTTGTCTTCCTCTCTCCTCCTCCTTCCTCATCACTTCTCTCACCTTCCCCTCCCTCCTCCTCGCTCCCTGCAGCGTCTGTGCTCTGACAGTTATGTGTGAGTGGAGCGTGGGCTGCTGCTAATTTGTGCAGAGTGGGAGAAAGCTGTTTTGGCTCACAGAGGGGGGAAAAAAAGCCCAGTTTAGCCTATATGATGGGATGGATGGATAGATAAGCCAAACTAAACACAAACACAAACACAAACAAACACACACACACGCACGCACGCACACACGCACGCACGCTCATTTAAGATACGTTTGTTTAGTCTGTAATTTTCACATCCTCTTCTAATGTCACATGTGCATTTACTGGTAGAAGCAGCTGCTCAAACCTACATTCACATCCAAGTGTGGAAGTGACTCTGAAAGGTGCAGACTTCTGTTCCTCTTACAGTACCTCCTCCTGGGTGCAATTTAGTCATCCTGATTAATATGCACCCAAATCTGTTTCCATCAGAGTCTTCCTCATTATCCCCCTCATTTTTAAATTTCAGTTGCATTCACCATTCCGTCTGATTGACACCCACTCAAATTTTGATCTGAAACTTAAACAAAAAAAAAAACAAAAAACAAAAAAAAACATGCAGAGTCAGAGATAGACTTGTGGCTTTAAGGTCAGCACCACTGACTTGAACTGTTACCATCTCATTAAGGTCTGTGTTGAAATGGACTTTGCAGCATCAAGCAAACGCTCTCTCACACACACACACACACATAAACACACACACACACACACAGAGGAAGTGTCACTGTTGCTCTTGGCACCCACTTAATTAATTCTAACACATCGTATGAATGTGTTAATAGACCATTGTACTGTACCTATTCCAATAAAATGCTGTTGTCCTTTTTTGGCAGGCATTTAAACATTTAGTTATTCTTAGGGTTGGAACAATCTCTGCATTTTCAAGTGAATTTATTCAGAATTTCAATCCAGTGAGTTAACTGTGGAAATACAAGTGAATTAGCTTTGAAGAGAACCAGTTAATCTTCCATCTATGGTAGATGCTTTGTGGTATACGTAGTATGGGTGGGAGTGACCCATAATGCAATTGTACCCCAGTGTGCTGCCTACAACAGTGGTATCATGACAGCAATTCTGCAATACTCGATGCTCTGCAAGAAAATGATCTACGATACATCAAGATAACTGTCTAACTGAAAAAAAAACAACCTCTAAAAGTGCAAAAAGCAGAAATTATGTATTTTTCACTGCACTGTGTTGTTAGTGTGTTTATCATCATCATTATTCATTTTCAATTTTTTTGTCAATTGAGTTAATTAGGTCTCTGATTTTCTTTCCCCTTCTGAATCCCCTGGGAGTTTATTCTTCTTACTGCAACTTCCCTTCACTTTAACCTCATTCATTTGATAAGCACCTCATGAAGTAGTGACTCCAGTAAGTCAAATTATCCAGGGAATCTGCTTAGAATGCCTGCATATTTTAATAAAAATAGTCAAATGAGGCACCGTGTTCTCTCTGTGCTTCCCATTTTCTGCCTTTTCTATCATCTCACCCACCAACCGGCCCAGCAGATGGCTGCCACTCCCTGAGCTTGGTTCTCCCAGGTCCCTTCCTGTTAAAAAGCAGATCTTCCTTCCTACCATCGCCAAGCACTTGCTTAGAGGAGATCGTTGCTATATAACTACAATTTACTCAAATTGAATGTGTAACCGACTGCATCACAAGAGAAAGTGATGTGTATTTATATATTGCTGTAAAAAATATTTTGTCCCACCCCGAATACATTGTGGAAGTTTGTCTATAGCTTCTCAGCATATAAAGTGTAATGTACACTACAATTTATCCTTCAGGTAAGAGTTATTAGATGTACAGTTATCTTAGGCCCCAGTCACACAGGCATAGAGATCAGTTGGAGACCACCTGACAACCACTGCAAGGGAAAAAAATGAGCATTTGCCAACTGGCTGCAAGTAGTTGCTGGAGGCTGCTTGCTGTCACTAGGAGAAATTGGTCGCAAAGAGATATACGGTGCTGCACCAGAAACCTCCGGGTGACTGCTTTGGTCGCTAGTGGATTGCCACGGTGGCACAGAGTTTGTATGGAAGGCACCAACTTGTCTGCAGTCACAAACTATTCGCTGAGCGGTTGTGAAACTGAAGATTGCAACACAAACTGAAAACAGAAAACATTCACCTTCAAAGTAAAAGTTGCACGTTTGGAAAGGTAAGACAATTTTTACTCTGAAGCTGAGCGCTCGCAATTTCCGCTTTGTGTCGCACTTTTTCAAGTTTTAATATGACTCAGTTCATGAGTGTGTGGAGCATCTTCCGTCTTCTTTGCAAACTACGGGTGTCTGAGGCAATCAAAGGTTTTTGGTGCACCATCCTCTTTGCAACCAGTTTCACCCAGTGACAACCAGCAACCTTCAGCAACCACTTGCCAACCGGTCAGGGAACACACATTTTTCCCTAGCGGCCAGTGGCTGCTAGGGGGTTGGTGACTGGTCTCTAGGCCTGTATGACTGAGGCCTTAATGACATTGGCATTTATAGTAATTTTTAAGTGGGAAGTGACCAAAGACTAGAAATTAATTTCAACAATTTATATTTTAACAGCTTCTTTGTGTTATCTACAAATAATACACATACACACACCCCATCACCAAATATACGGTGTCTCTGCCTTCCCAACATCCATTCATAAACCACAGTCACACCACAATAAAAAAAAAAAAAAAAATAACTTTAAAGACCTACTTCCAC
>VUQS01009795.1:60429-80383 GCA_015108495.1 Heterochromis multidens
CAGTGAAGGACAGCCAAGATGTACACCACTGAATTAATTATAATCAGCACTTTAAAGCAAATAGCTAATCAGGCAATCACATAGCAGTAACTCAAAGCATTTAGGAATGCAGACATGGTCAACGTGACCTGCTGAAGTTCAAACCGAGCATCAGAATGAGGAAGAAAAGTAATTTAAGTGACTTTGAACGTGGCGTGGTCTTTGGTGCCAGGGAGGCTGGTCTGAGTATTTCAGAAACTGCTGATCTACTGGGACTTTCCCCACACAACTATCTCTAGGGTTTACAGAGAATGGTCCAAAACAGAGAAAATATCCAGTCAGCGGCAGTTCTCTGGGTGAAAATGCCTTGCTGATGCCAGAGGTCAGAGGAGAATATACAGACTGTTTTGAGCTGACAGGAATGCAACATTAAGTGAAATAACCACCTGTTACAACCAAGGTATGCAGAAGAGCATCTCTGAGCGTACAAAACATTAAACCCTGAAGCAGATGGGCTGCAGCAGCAGAAGACCACACCGTGTGCCACTCCTGTCAACTACGAACAGGAAATTGAGGCTACCATTGTTCCATCCTGCCTTGTATCAACGGTTCAGGCTGGTGGTGTAATGATGTGGGGGATATTTTCTTGGCAAACTTTTTGGCCAATTGAGAGTATTGTTTAAACGCCATAGACTACCTGAGTATCATTGCTGACCATGTCTGTCCATTTATAACCACAGGATAATACATCCTGTCACACTCAAAACAAGACAGTAAGTTCAAATCTGCAGCAACCGTGTGATGTCATCATGTCAATAATGACCAAAATTATTAGCCATCAACACCAATCCAAATACAGTTCTCACACAGAATTGCACAGACAAATAAGACTTACCAAAATGGTTGTGTGTAGTTGGTTTAAGAAGTTCCAGAGGCTGCTCCTTGCTGGTTAATCCACCTGTCAGAGAGAAGCAAAAGTTAGGCTAAATATGGTCTTCAATGTGGCAACAAAATTAGCTCTAAAATAGAATTTAAAATTAATTCTCAATTCTGCATTGACTACGCAGTACTGGATTAAGTTAAGTAGGATTAATTTCAGTCATCTTTGCAAGCCCTCATTAGTGAAAGTATTAATACTTATATTTGGATGCTTATGAAATTAGCATGAGTGAAATCTGAGGGAAAGAAAAATGTAGAAAAGAACTGAAGAAGACTTAAAAGAAAAAGCATTCACAAGCAAAATGTCAAACTCCTTACTTAAATGGATCACTATTTCAGATTTCAGGCTTTCATAATCTGGCTTCACTGCTAAAGACATCTGCTAAAAAGAAGGCTTGTTGCACTTGTCATTATTCTTATGTCAGGAGATTCTAATAATGTTTCTGCTCTGTTTTAGAAATCTAAGCTGCTTGATGTAGTTTAAAAAGTTGGAATTCTAGAACTAGACTTAAACCTTGTCCATGAGCCTGTAAATAAACACAGGCTTCTGTCACATGACGGAGTACAGGTGTAATTACATGCTGCATGTGATAATAAAACAAGCAGCAAGCCATTCAATCACAGACTAGTCTTTAAAAGTGTAATTTAACACAATTCAATAATTTTCAAAATATTTTTGAAATCTACATTTAACTGGAAATTGTGCAAAGACAACACAACAGCTGCTGAAACTGAGAACTAGATCTGTGCAACACCTTTCAAAAAAACATAAGAGACAGGGAAAGCATTCGAGATTTGAAGGGAAGATTTGCTGTAGTTTTGAAAGAGACTGCCCCCGACCCCCACCCTCATTCTTATCTGCATTTCAGCTGCTCAACCATTGACAGCTTACTTTGTTTCTAGTTACCTCTTTCTAGTTCTTCTTGTTTGTACTGCAGCCTTGTTTTGCCGTATGACTGGTTTTTAGCGAGTGAATCACATTATCAGTCAGACTGACATCCAGTGACAATCTAGTGTTATGTTTTACTTTGACTAATTTATATGAGTATATGATCACCAACATCAGTGTCCCAATACTTTCTGACTGTACAGGACACACAGAGCTATAATTAGCCTGCTGGACTGAATTTTAAGAAGGCAACTAATATACATTTTAGAGCGTTTCCAAGGTTACCACAATGAGGAAATTTCAGCTTTTGGGCGACACTATCAAACAGCAAACAGTATTTGCTTGCTTTTACAAACTGTCACTCTGGTGCTCTGTGGTATTGAATTTAAGCTCTTTTATTGACTCAAATACAAGCTTGCTGCCATATTTCTACTCAGCTTCATTCAGCCTACATTAGTTTATCTTTAAGACTGGCAGCTGGTACGGATGGTGGGGTCAGTAATCCTGCAATTATCACCACTTTCAGGAAGCAAACTCAGAATGTAGTAAATTTTTAACTTTTGTCTATACTCAGTGGGTGTGAGCACAAACACAGCAGGCTGTCGGAGTTAAAACTGTGTGCTAGACGAGCAAAAAACTGTTGAAAACTGACACACATTTTAAAATCACCAATGCTTAGCAAACTAAAAAGCAAATAGTAAGTGTGGTTGAAAATAACAAGATAGAAAATGTCCATCACTGTCTTGAATCAGTGTAGAGAGACATGATGAGAGAAAAAAGAAAGCGTGGAAGAAAGGAAAATGTGAAAGGAGACCATGTGCTGTGCCCACATGAACAAGCAGCAGTACATGACATACCCACAACTACTATGGATTTTGTTTTTCTGGGTTGCTAGGCACTATTTTGAGCCTAAGCAGACTGTCCTATGACTAATACATGATGAAGGGAGGGGCTGAATTAAATATTCATATCGCACATACAAACCACACACACACTAAATGCATTTCTTGAATTTCTGAGAAAAGGCTGCTTCCTTTGTGTCTTTAACAGAACATATTGTAAAAGAGAAGAGAAGCTTTGAATTGACAGAGTATTATAGAAAGCTGTGTGTGTGTGTGTGTGTGTGTGTGTGTGTGTGTGTATATCTATGTGTTTGTGCGTGCATGTCAGTAGGGTGGCAGTGGCAGATGGTAGAAAGATGACACCAGAGCTTGATGGGCAAGAGACAGGCCAAGCAATCCCACTCTTAAACACACACAAAGGAAGAGTTGAAAGTGTGAGTGACTGGTATACATCTTTCCTCTGTTACACTAAAAGCCATCAGCTCATTTCACCTTTTTGCCTTTGGCCCCATCAAAACCCTTTTTATGACTTGCCCCGTAATATATGCAGAGATATGCATAACTGCCTTATTATAACCTGAAAAAGACGACATAGGGTGGCGCTTTGGGATCAGGAGAAAAAGTGGGCACTGTGCACGAAAGTTAACATCTGCTTTTACCTCACACACTGTGTCATAATCGGGGAAAATCTATGCTGCAAGATTTTATGACTCTACAATTACTTTATCTGCCACGGTGATCATCATAACAGCCACAAATACTGTTTGCTCTGAGCCAGACATCATAAAAACTAAAGGTAGTGTGAGGAGAGTTGTAGATGTTCATGTGCGCGTAGGAACAGACCTAAAAAGGAAGAAGAATATGAGGTATAGAAATGTGTGTATTTATCTGCATGTGCACAGGAAATGTATTTCATGGAAACCAACCAGCATCATAGGGTTGTCAACTATGACCAGTATGACCTCTAACGCCTGAGCAGGAAGACGGGTCAAGTGCTTTCTGCCTTAACACGCAGTGATGAGAGAAAGTCTCCATGGGAACCAAAACAAACAAATAGGCAGAAAGAGAGAAAGTGTTGTTTTAAACCTAGTGTTAGTAATACTCATGGCACTACCCCTAAATAGCCTGAATATCTCGGCTCAACAGCGGTCACAGTGCTTCTTGTTAATGTATTTTCCAGCACATAATGCAGGCGATAAAAGCCAAACAGTCTGTGAACAACAAATGACACAGTCTTGTGCAGAAATGAATAAAAGCACAAAGTAAATATGACATAGGAACATCGAAGAAGGTTAGTATTGTTAATGAGATTAGGGGTGGAAAAAAAAACTGCAGTAACAGCAAATTGGTTTGACTTCATTACAGTCAGCACCCATTCTTTACATTCTTATTTAAATTTTGTCGATTTTTTTACAGCTCATTTTCTTATAACAAGCACATCCAAGAAACACAGGATACACCTAGGAGCCATGTTTCTTGGGAAAATGTGTGAAAAACAAGCAATAATGCTGGCTGAGAAAAGTTTAATTTGATAATTCTGATCATCAAACAAAAAAATCCAAACATCAAAAAGTTCCAGGATTACAAATGTGAGGATAAATTAAATCTCTTTGACAGAACAGGTTATTTGAGGACATCCCAATCATGCCACTATTTCATTTTTTCAAAATATTGTCATCAGTAAATCAAAATAATCAAACTGACAATAAACCTCAGATCTTAACTGGTCAATCTGACTGAATCACATCATTATGTGAGTTCATGGCTCTCTTATTGTTTAACAGACAACAAAGCTATAATTGGCTGATGAGTTACATTAAGGATGGTAACATCATGTAATCTTCTAGCACAGTGGTTCCTAAATGCCATAAAGCAAGTCCAGTTTTTCCTTGGGATTTTGTATCAACCATACATGCTTATTGGCACTGCGCAAAAAATAATGAATGAGATTGCATCCATCAAAGGGTCTGATTGATAGCAAGGAAGTAAAAAAAGATTACTTTCTTGTGTGGAGCAAACTACAACTAACTATATTTTAGGTGTCATGTTAGGTAGATGCTGTAAATTCACAATCAAAAGCACCTTCATCTGACAATGAATTATTAAAAGAAGTGATGCTATTTCAGATCACATATATATTATAGGTTTTCCTTGAACAAAAACTTGCCATGCCTTTTGATGTGCCTTGGACACAAAATGTTTGAAAACCACTGTTCTAGCCAACCAGTGGTCTAATCTGTCCTGCCTTCCTCCTGATTTACTTTCTTCTAAGGCCAGCAATAATCAATGGAGTACCTATATGCAGTCCATTGGAGAGGATACCATGTGTTAGCTGCAAATTGGCCTGCAAAGACCTCTTATTCATGTTAAAGAGGGTACTTATCCATGCACATGAGTTGTCTCAGGGTTTTATTGAATAGTTGTCCTCTCTACAGTACAACTATTATCTGCAGTTATGGTAGTAACAAGAGCTAAAGTTCAAGAGAGATGAGGCAAAGAGGTTCACCACCACTTACAGCTCATTCTGTGGTCCAAGCTCTGGCTCTGCTGCTGTATAAATGGAAAGAGCAGCACTTGAAATGGTTTAATTATTTATTCTGTTATGACACATTTTTGCATCATCAGTATTTAGAAGACCTGCTTGTTCTGCAGCATAATGCATGAAGCATCATCAAAGTAAATAATGTCCTGCAGGGTATTACTACTGTGCAGGAGTTACAACAGTGTATGTGATGGGATATTTTAATGTGTTGACCTATGTGACCTTTGCCATATGCATGCCTCCCAGCAAAGACTGAGCATATTCCTCAGAGACAAGTAGGAAAATAGAGTACAATATGGTAGGTAAAAAATAAATATATGCAATAAAAAAATACATGTGTGCCTCTAAGCTCAGGCAGGAAAATGATTTGCTCTTTTTCCTTATGTCATATTCCTTTTGTAAAAGCCTAACAGCCTTCCTTTTAGATAGACATACGTGATCGCCACATGGAAAAGGAAGAGGAGGAGTGCCAAGTTACCGATGACTGGCAGAACGACAAGTTGGCTCCAAGGCTAACAGGAAGCAGGAGTGCCTGGTTCAGTGGATACACACCCGGTGTACAAAGCTAAGAGGAGAGCCCTTCCACAGTGTAATAAGAGATACACAAAGAATACGTGAACATTCATAAGAACACATAAGACAATGTGATTAAATTTACCCACCAGCACACACCTTTCCTCCTACTAGACTGAAGGTGCCAAACTGTGCTGTTCAGGGCCACTTCTCTGCACCGTCATAATCACAACATTATGCCATTCACGCCAACCTGTCTAGTCCACTACAACTCAGTCTGGTGTATTCTGAGCCCTGCTACCCTCCACTCTGCCAACTATGCCATCCTGTCTGCCGAGGCTCCACCAAAATTGCCCTTCTGCTACAACCAAACTCCGAGCCAGTCCTAGAGTGTGCCAGCAACGCCAACCTGTCATCGCCACTCTAAACCACAAGATAATCTGCTGGGAAGCCAACATATGAAGAGATTCAATCCAAAATGAGATATCAATCATGTGACTGAAAAAATAACTTTCCATGGAAACTTGCAGTTTCTGTATTTGGTAAGGACATTTATTTTTTCTTGACATCAGTTCCATTGTGGAGATTTAGGTTATACTGTATGTGATTACATTCCAAGATGCTAGTTAGTCAAAAACACCATATAAAAATGTCCTCCAACTAAAGGATTATATCAGTTGTTTGTTCATACCGTCTAAAGTTTTTATGTGTTTTTATACCACTCTGTATTCAATCATGAATTATTAATCTCTGGCTCTCTTCCACAGTATGTTTGTGTCTTGTCCTCCTCCCCTCACCCCCAACCGGTCACGGCAGATGACTGCCCCTCCCTGAGCCTGGTTCTGCCGGAGGTTTCTTCCTGTTAAAAGGGAGTTTTTCCTTCCCACTGTCGCCAAGTGCTTGCTCATAGGGGTCGTCTGATTGTTGGAATTTTCTCCGTATTATAGTAGGGTCTTTAACTTACAATATAAAGCAGCTTGAGGCAAATGTTGTGATTTGGTGCTATATAAATACAACTGAATTGAATTGAATTGAATTAAATATATTGGACAAAGGATGTTGAAGATGGAGATGTCAGGAAGGAGGAAAAGAGAGACCACAGATGAGGTTCATGGATGTAGTGAAGGAGGACATGCAGAGGGTTGGTGTGACAGAGAAAGATGCTAGAGAGAGGGTGAGATGGAGGCAGATGATCTACTGTGGTGACCCCTAAAGGGAGCAGTTGAAAGAAGAAGAAGATTGTACTGTTGCTGGCAGATCCTCTCAATTTTTTTTCAGATTGGACGAAAAGCATCTGTGAGCAGGTCTGTCCACTGGTGTTCTATGTGGGTTATAACTGGGCTTTGGTTGGTCCCCTTAAGAATAGTCCTGAAGCCACTCCACTGTTGTCTTACCCATATGTTTGTGGTTGTCATGCTGAAAGATTGATTTGAGTTCTCTCAAGTCTCTCTGTCTCTGCTGATAAAAATCACCCCCATAACACTACGATTTGAACTGTTTGCCCTATGCTTTCAGAGTCATTTTAATTAAATTTATTAAACTCCAAACATAATTCTAATGAAATCCTTCTAACCACTCCACCATAATGTCTGTTTGATGAAGTGCTGCTGAAATGGCAGATCCTCTAATAGGTTCTTGATCTCTGCAGTGGACAAAGTTCTGTTACAATGATTGTTGGGCTCCCTGTCACCTCAGTGACCAAAAAAACATTTTTGGAAAAGTCCTAGTTTCACCAAATCAAGTACTGAGGAACACTTTTAGAAATGATTTTATAACCTAGCCCTCATCTATGCCTTATCACAGTTTTTATTCAGAAAGGCTTGTCTGACTGTACATACACCTACAGTATGTGTGTCTCTCTACACTATGTCCTACCTACTTTCTCACAGGATAGTTAAAGCTAACATAAGGATCCAAATGTTTCTGTAATGGAGAGATTTTCTAAATACATTTTAAAAAATTTCAAAACTCCATCTTCTCCTTATTGGTTAATGAGTGAAGATTGACTTTGGGAAAATGTAAAGTGTGGAAAAAGAAAAGGGGTGAACAGTTTCTGAAGCTACTGTATATGACTGATTAACTTTCTACAGTAAGCCTCTTTCGCCATCCTGAAGAATGGACTTTAAATGTGGCATACATTCCTTGGCTGTTTGAATCAATAGACTCCTTTCTGTGAAGCAGGTATTTGCTCTTCTGGACAAGCAGTGATCTTTAAGTTGACTCACTGCTACTAAAGACCAGCAGCAGCAGAATGATAAAAGGAGACCTTCACGCTCACTGATAAAACCACAATGTTCCACAGAGTAAATTCAAACTGAGGTTAAATATGCTTTAAACATTATGACAGGAGATAAAAAACAGTAAGAGGAGGAATGAGCACCTGAACATGTGGGAGACTTCACGCACACACATGCACACTCAGCTGCAAGGACACTGGGCTATGAGAGGGATGGGAATGAGTGGTATGTGGTTTGGATTCAGAGAAGTGCAAACAGTGCAGCTGAGATAAGTATCAGCTCTGAAGATGTCCAGTTTATGCAACACCATTTTTCTGATATGTTACTGGTGACATTTTTCAGGGTTTTCAGTGTCTTTTCTTACTGTGACACTTTAGATTATTGGTCATTCGTCGCGTCAAGGTCAATCGGAGATAATATCTGAAGTTGATTCAAAGTGTTAAATTTGTATTTTATATCTTTTCATTGTAATTTTAAATAGGAAACCCAAAGAGATGTCAGTGCAAGTGAAGAAGGCCATCATTAGGCTGAAAAACCAAAATAAACCTATCAGATAGATGGCAAAAACTTTAGGGTGGCTAAATTAACAATTTTGGTACATTCTTAAAAAGAAAGAATGCACTGAGCAGCTCAGCAATGCCAAAAGGCATGAAAGGCCACAGAAGACAACTAAAGTGCATGATGACAGAAATACTTTTATGGTTAAGAAAAACAGCATTACAACATCTAACCAAGTCAAGAGTACTCTCAAGGAAGTAGGTGTATCATTGTCAAAGTCTACAATGAATAGACACCTTCATGAATGTAAATACAGAGGACTTAAAACAAGGGGCAGTCAAGAACAGGAAGGCCAGATTAGAAAACATCTAAGAGTCTGCACAGTTCTGAAAAATTTGGACAGATAAAACCATGATTAACTTGTACCAGAATGATAGGAAGAGAAAAGTGTGAGCTGCAGCTGATGGTCAAAGCATACCACATCATCTGTCAAACATGGTGGAGGCAATGTTATGGTATGGGCATGTATGATTGCTAGTGGAACTGGGTCAGTAGTGTTTACTGATGATATGACTGCTGATATAAATAGCAGGATGAATTCTGAAGTATACAGAGCTATACTCTCTACTCAGATTAAACCAAACACTGTAAAACTGATGGGATAGCACTTCACAGTTGCAAAAAGCAACCCAAGAGTTTGTCAAGGTAAAGAAATGGGATACTCTCCAGTGGTCAAGTCAGTCACCTGATCTCAACCCGATAGAGCATGCTTTTCAATTACTGAAGACAAAACTGAAGGCAGAAAGACCCAGAAATGAGCAGCAACTGGAGGGAGCTGAAGTAAAGGCCTCTCAAGGGAGGAAACAGCATTCGGTGATGTCCATGTGTTCTAGATTTAAGGCAGTCATTTACTGCAAAGGATTTTCATCCAAGTATTAACAATATTTATATGTAAAATGATGTTACTTTGTCCAATTACTTTCGAGCCTCTGGAGTTTTTCTTTTGAGTTACACAGAACTGCTGCATCAGAGGTGAAGTGGGCACAATGTGCTTAATGTGTGTATTCTAAGTAAAAGGCATGCACTATAGATGATGATTTTACATAGAGGATATGATGAGTGGATGGACTATGATGCACTTTTATAGATTAGATTCAACTGGTCCCACCTTTATATCTACAGTAGAAAAATACAACCTCCACATAAATTCTAATAATTCACTAATATAGTGCTGCACTCAAAGGGACACCTTCAATATGAAAAATATTGTAAAAGTGCAATTTGCTGACAGATTTTTTTCTTGGAGTAGTTTTCTTTTTGTATTGCACTGTTTTCAAATAATTTAAAGCCTATACTTCATTTCAGATAGTACAAACACAGGATGTCAAATGTTGTAAGTGAGAAATTTGTTTCAAAAAATATTTCTGAAAAATATGTGCTAATATGTGGTTTGGCATTGCCTTGCTGAAATAAGCAAGGCCTAATTTTTAAAAAAGAAAACAAGTATAGAATCAACACTCTTTTACCACTGAGTCATGCTGTTCCAAAAATAATTCAAAGATGATTGGTCAGATCACTTTGCCTCAGTCCATTTTAAATGAGTTTGGGGCCAGTGATGTTTCTAGATATTGTTTATAAGTTTATGATTAGGGTTTGTAGAGTTCCATCAGCACATTTCCATGTAGTAAACTATTTACATGACACTAGTTGCTTTTGTAGTACGTGAATTTCGACAGGGAATTGTTCTCTCAAAGTAAACACAGCAAGTTGTACACTTTTCATTTGCAACATTTGGGTTTGATTGTTAAACTTGCTTCTGCATTTTTTTAGCTTGTCATGCGTAGTGCATACTTTTACTTGCAGTACCTGAAAAAATCTGCAACTACTAGCTAGCACAGGCTGAAAATTGTTTGGTTTCTGTTCAAACATCAGTACTGGAAGACTCCTCTCTGTTGTAAAACGGAGAGATACAGAAAATCATTCGCACCCACAGCCATCAGGCTTTACAATTTCAATACAAATAGCAGATGAGCTGTCAGACAAATTAATTTCCCTCTGGGATCAATAAAGTTATTCTTATTCTTATGTTACATTGCCAGGAACTCAGCTTTTTGACCATGACCTTAAGTACAACATCCAGGTACTTGCAGAGTACTTTTATGTAGCATTACCTAATAGTGTGAACACAGTTATGCAATCAAAAAAAGTGAGTGCAAGTATTGAAGTCTGCTGATGATGAGGGAATAAATGCTCTTTCTGAATCTGAATATCCTCAGAATGTAGAAGGAAAGCAGAAGATATAAGCTCCACACAGAAAAGCCCAAGATAGCAATTAAATTAACAGATGGAATAGAGGTTCTCCTAAAACAAATCATTTATGAGCTGATAATCAGCTCTGTGTACTCACCATTATGACAATAAGCTGAGTGTGCTTTGTTAGTTTTTAACCATCAGCTCTACCATAATAAATAATAAATGTAAAGTGTTGTAAATAAACTTTATTGGCTAATAAAAAAAGATAATATGTCAAGAGTGCAGAACAACAAGCAATGATTCCAGTTAAAAAAAGAATAGAGGCCAGATGCCGATGCTAGTTCTGCCAACGTGGCAAAGCTAAGGGTGAGGGAGGGAATATTTCAGTGAGTGGATCATCTTGTCTTCACACATAATGCATCCCCAGTGTTCTTGCTGGCAGCAAGACAATCCAGACATGGGGAGCATACCAGGAAACTACCCCTGTCCGTGGACACACCTTCACCACCAGCATCTAGGAGCAGATGTCTGGGGATGGGGAGAGATGGCAGGCAGCCTGGGAAGGTAAGAGAAGGTATGTGGAAGCCGTTGATACTGCTGTCATTAACAGGATGCACAGCTGTTTGAAATCTTCACGTTAAATTTAAAACCTGAGGTGGTTACAGCTGGACTAACCTCTAATTCCCTACAGCAGACTACTAAAATAATAAAAGGGTGTTGTAAATGGGGCAGCACAGTGGCACGGTGGTTAGCACTGCTGCCTCACAGAAAGAAGATCCTATGTTCGAATCCACCATCTGGCCTTTCTGTGTGGAGTCTGCATGTTCTCCACGTGTCTGTGTGGGTTCTCTCAGGGTACTCTGGCTTCTTCCTACAGTCCAAAGACATGCAGGTAACGGGGTTAGATTAATTGGTGATTCTAAATTGCCTGTAGGTGTGAATGTGAGTGTGAATGGTTGTCTGTCTCCTGCGACAGACTGGTAACCTGGCCAGGGTGTACCCTGCCTCCTGCACCATGGCAGCTGGGATAGGCTCCAGCCCCCCCAGCAACCCTGAATTGGATAAGCGGAAGAAAATGAATGGAAGGATGATATTATAAATGCTTCAAAGGGTCAGTTCATTCAAATTCCAAAATATACATCCGGGCACTTCTGATCTTATGCGCTCAGGTTTAATGATACCTGTGTGTCATATTCATAACAGATGAAAACTGCAGGTTGATGCACTAAAACAATCCTCTGATGAGCTGATCAAACTGAGACTCATCAAAATGTTGCTTTAATGGAAGGATATAACTCAAAGACATCTGAACCCTTCTAGAGAAGAGGTGGTATGGTCAATGCCACTAACCTGTTTCACTTGGATAGCTAACCCAGAAATAATTCAATTCAATTAGATTTTATTTATATAGCACCAAATCACAACAGTCACCTCAATGCACTTTATATTGTAAGTTAAAGACCCTACAATAATATAGAGAAACCCCAACAATCAGACAACCCCCTACGAGCAAGCACTTGGCAACAGTGGAAAGAAAAAACTCCCTTTTAACAGGAAGAAACCTCCGGCAGAACCAGGCTCAGGGAGGGGCAGCCATCTGCCGCAACCGGTTGGGGGTGAGGGGAGGAAGACAGGACACTGTGGAAGAGAGCCAGAGATTAATAATAACTATGTTTATTATTTTAGAGAACATCTTGTGTTTTGAAATGCATTTTTTTTAATAACTCAGCACTTTGGATACTGGTAAGGTTTAAAGTTAGGCGCATCCCTGCTTTGACTGATTGCTGCCCCGACACAGGGAGCTTTAGCTGTTAGCTGTCTGCTAGGCCTGACCTCCTCTAATTCAAGTCACTGAACTGGACCTCTCCAACATATTTGTGTTGTTGGTGCCTTTTAGAGCATCTTAATGGAATTATCTGGCAAATATTATAGCTTGTGTTTGTGCCCTCTAGTTTTGGTGACTAACTCTAGTATATTATCAGCCTGCACTGACTGGCAGATATGTGTGTCAGTGGTATTCACCCATAAACTTCGAATGCAGTTTGCTAACCAAGCTTGCTATCCTTAGCTTATAAACTTGCACTTCCACCCTTCTGCCCAAATATGGCCACTTCTGGCACCAAATAAAATCAACAAGGTGCTGAAGCTTCAGAATGTGGAGTTCAAAACCAATGGGTTTATATACACTCTATCTTTTGCACACTAAGCATGAGCCAAATCATAGTTTATCCAGACCATGGCCACCTCTTTTAGTCAAACTAACCGTTTGTCTGAGGAATGGTCCGGAGGAGGTTTTTAAACCTGTAATTAAGATTTGGCTTAAACTGAAAAGTTAGAAAAACCACACCCAATAAGTTAGGTGTTAATGAGCACTTATGTACACTCTCATATGTAGCAAAACATTCATGATATAGAGCCCAGCTATGGTAAATTTACAGAACATTGTTCCTTAATAAATACACCCAGATCAGCTTCCAAACCAACCGCTGAACTCTAAGTTTGTTGAAGCACTCCACAACACCGGTGGCAAGAACAGTGATGCCAGTGCTAAAACCGCAATGGCTAGCTTTTAGCTAATGCTGTCGCCCGTCACTCCTGGGCGAATTAACAGTCTTATTTCAAGGTTATGTAATCGAAGAGATGCTACCAACACCAGTTTGCTGTTTAATGTGGTAAAGCAAGTATATTCAATGGTAGATGTACAGCAGCATTTACACAATATAACAAACAAGCACAAGCTAATTGCAAAATGATGTTTTATTTTTGTTAAATTAAAAGTACTTTTCTGTGATGACTCTCTTTACAGTGACGGCTCAATATTATTTATTATTATTTATAATTGTAATAATATTGTAATGCAACAGTGACTTTGAAATGTTTTGAAACCAGCACTGTTCAATCAGTGCAAAACACTTTACCCTATCTTTGACATTATCCTAGGTAGACACCTAGAGACAGCGTTTTCTACAGATATTTTCAAGACTTTAAAACCAATTAAATAACTGATAAAGTACAGTGAGACATGCGTGTGGCAGTCCTTTACTCACCAAGGGTTCTAAAGGGCCTCTGCTGGGGCACCAAGGAGAAGAATCCTGGCTTAAGGGCATTTGTGATGATAACGTCAAAAAGTTCCTCGAAGTCCTTCCTGTAACAGCCAGAGAAAAAGCATTAGCTTCTGTGACAGGCCTGGCTGCTGTGCAAAGGAGAATTTGTGGAAAGCATCCAAATACACAAGCACACATAGTGAGGCTGGATGAGCCTAAACAGTCAGTACAGATGATGGGAAACACAGAGCAATAAACAGTGAAGAAATAGACTAAGGTAAACACAGGCCTACAGTCATGAAGACTTCAGAATATGTGTTTATGAGGAAGAATCTTCCTTGTAAGGTGAGAAGCCAACAAGTGCCTCATGAAGCATGAAAGAGTTGTTAATGGGAAATATGTAAACTAATAACTCTTAAGTATGGAAGTGTTGACTCCAACCATGTGTGTCAAGCATTTAATGCTTCATGATAAAACTGTTCATTATAGTATAGTACAGTATATTCAAACTGGGGCAAGAAGAGGTTTCTCCAAATTTTAATACACTTAGTTGAGAACTTTTCTTGCATTCACTATATTAAAGAAAATCAGAATCCCAGAATGGAGTGCAAGTAAAAGCTATGTCAAATCCAGAGCACCTTCACATTTATTTCTACACTGTCCTTAGTCCACTTCCTGGGGGTTGCAGGTAGAGCCTGACCAATTTATCGGCAGGCCGATATCAGCAAATATCAGCTGATATTAGCTATTTGCCAGTCTATCAGTATCTCATTTCAATAAGGAGAGATAACTTGAAAGAACTGAACCTGATTTATTGAGACAGAGAAATTAATTAATGTATTTGGCGATTAGACTCCGATGACCCATCATGGCAGAACGGAATCCCAGCGGTGATAGGATTTAGGACAGGACCCCCCGAAGTCTAGACGCTGGTGGTGGTGAAGATGAAGACTGAGGCTTGGATGGAGCTCTGACTGAGGTGTCTGAGAGGAGGTGGGTTGGTGGAATGAGAGTCTGAAAGGGAGAATGACGGAGAGCAAGAATTTAAACCACACAAAGTGGAGGCTGGTTCAAAGAAGGCAAGCAAGAAGATTTTTGGACAAGAGTAATGATGTCAGTATCAAGATTGACAGTGTGGGAAAGTGGTAGTGATGTGAAGAACAGACAAGCGGCCAAATGCCCTGGAAAGCAGGTAGATGAGTGATTACAGACCTTCCTTATTGAACTTGCGCATAAGTTTAATTTATAATGACTAATAAATTAAAATTTAAAAAGTAAAGAAGAGACAACAATACTAAAAGTTTAGAAGAAGATTTGATGGCAGTGGGAGATGCTTCAGCAAAGATTTTCAGTTCCTCATACTAACTCTGAAGTGGGGATAACAGGTGTAGCTTGTTGGCATGTTGCTACTAGAGACCGACTAATCGGAAGCAGCAGCCTAAGCAGAGAAGCCTAGACCTCCTTCTCCCCAGCCACCTCCTCCAGCTCATCTCCTGTTAGTAGGATATACCCAGGAGGCATCCTAGTTAGATGTCCAAACCACGTCAATTGGCTTCCTTCAGTGTGAAGGAGTAGCAGCTCTACTCTGAGTCCCCAGTTGTCAAATGACAAATCAAAGTTTATTCAAATAAGATGACTGCACAGTACTGGTTACAGTAAGCATTATGGCCAATTAGAGATGTTTTAATCTTTTTCCTTTATTTGAAAATACATGGCAAAAATGGTATTTGATGCTTTTTTCTGCTGCATCAAAATTATAAGAGAAAATCTGACTCCAAAGCTGAGGTTCATACCAAACCAGAAAGTCTGTGTACTAAGCAGTCAAAAGTCAACATTTTATGCCCTCCTTCTGAGAGAAGCTATTACACATGCTACTAACTTTCAAAAGTACATTTCTTCTGCATATTTTAGGTTAAATAATCAAAAATAAAAATTAAAGTTTTAAAAAAATTAATTCTAAGTTACCATATTTTCTTGAAATAAAAACTGGTAGTCAGTGAATAGTGAGACAACAAACATGGGCAGGGTAGAAAAACAAAAAAAACAAAACAAAAAAAACCAAAAACAATCCTGTCTGGTTATTGTGCATATGCCTGCAAATATTACAAAATAAAAGCTCTATAAGAAAATATAGGTTGTTGTTAATTTAAAACAAAATGACAGATGAAGTGAAGCAAAGTATATGGACGTTGGGTAAAATGTAAAACTGCTCCGTCATAATTGGTTATTTAGTTTTATGGTTATCATTTACTTGTTCATGCTGTGTTTTATTCATCTTCATGTTAGGTAACACCAAGAGCACCTCCTCTATCATCGTGTTAATGTTGGTCAGATGTTTCACAATGTGCTCAAATAAGGAATGGACAAACAGCCAAACACACAGATCTATCATTTGGAATATCTGTGTGAGTTTTAAGTGTGGAAAGCACAAATATATTTACACTCTGCAAACAGAATTCATCACCTGTTCCAGGTGTTAGCATTTATAAAGTGAAATATGAGACTGAAACCCTTCCTCCCCATCCCAAGAATTACTGGCACACTTTGCTATTATTATTATTCTAATAATGAAAGAAGGTTCTAAGCTGAGTGTGAAGCGTTGGGAATGAGAATCAGCACCTCCAAGGCTAAGGCCATGGTCCTCAGCCGGAAAAGGGTGGAGTGCCTACTCCGGGTCAGGGACAAGTTGCTGCCCAAGTGGAGGGCTTTAAGTATCTTGGGGTCTTGTTCACAAGTAAGGGGAGAGGGGAGTGGGAGATTGACAGACGGATAGTGGCTGCAGCTGCAGTGGCGTGGACGCTGTACCAGTCTGTCGTGTTGAAGAGAGAGCTGAGTGTAAAAGTGAAGCTGTCGAGCTACCAGTTGATCTATGTCCCCACCCTCACCTATGGTCATGAGCTTTGGGTAGTGACCAAAAGAATGAGATCGCAGAAACAAGCAGCAGAAATGAGCTTTCTCCAAAGGGTGGCTGGACTCTCCCTAAGATATAGGGTGAGGAATTCAGTCATTCGAGAGGGGCTCATAGTAGAGCTGCTACTCCTCTACATTGAAAGGAGCCAGTTGAGGTGGTTCTGGCATCTGACTAGGATGCTTTCTGGGCGCATCCTGGGTGAGGTGTTCTTTGTATGTCCTACTGGGAGGAGGTCCCAGGGTTGACCCAGGATACGCTGGAAGAGATTATATCTCTCAGCTGGCCTGGGAGCGCCTTGGTGTTAGGCCGCTGCCCCCACAATCCAGCAATGGATAAGCAGTAGAAAATGGATGGAAAATACTTTTTTTTATTACTTTATAAATCAGAAAAGAAACTAATAAGATCAATGGACTTAACAACTACAGAATTAATAAATGCTGCTATTCTCCTGGGGAAAAAAAAAACATGTCTTTATCCAGTTGTGCCAAATAGTAATAGCTGCTCCTCTGGACAGGTTGTTAGGTATTGGCTTGTACTCTCCTGTTGAACAGGGCTGGCTTTGCTGTGCTATTTCTGACAGCATCCTGTCACTGGCCTTCAGCCAACTTGCCACACCACAACTACTGTGGTCCAGTGACTAATTTCTCTCAAAAAGGACAGGGCGTACGAGGAGCAGCCCTACTTCTCAATAAAGTGCTTGCTTAACACTTAAGTGCTGACATGATGCATCATGTCAGCACTGCTTCTTCTGAAGAATACGTGAGTAGACAAACTTCGGCTGAAGGACAAACAGGAAGGATTTTAAAGCTGACCACCACAATCAGCAGAACACACTCCTCCATACATCACTTCTGGCAAGATAAGGCCAGCTTAATTTCCTCTTGTAAGTATCACAACATAAATCTGAATCCCCTGACCTTGTAAAGGACTGTTTTGAACACTATGTCAAAGACACACACTCAGCCAGGGCTCTGCTCTCTGTGGGAGGTGACACATGCTATGGGTATTCTGGGGATCACAAACACAGAGGTTGTAGGGGAATGACCAGGCTGCTTGTGGTTTAACAGGAAATGGTGTGAGGGGAGGGCATCCAGAGCAAAACAGCTTTAACTTGACCTCCTCTGCCCCCCTGCTTTACTTTGGAGAGAACAATCAGCTCTGAGCATGGATACTGAGAAAGCAGACCATCAGCAAACCCAGAGAAGATAACCACTAACAAAGAGCAAGCAGGGCTTATGTTTGTCCAAACACAGCAGCAACACGGAGACTGTGTTGTTTCTAGGCCCTATGTTGCAGCTTGATCGAGTGTGAAACTGGGCTTAGGCTACAAAAATAAGCCTAAACCACACTGTACAGTGCAGACAGAGGAAAGATGGTAATGCAGAAAGCCAGCGAACCACAAAAAGCCCACTACAATTATACATGAACTTATCGATGTCCTGCCCTGGAGGGGGAAACAATCTATGCTTTTCCTCCTTGCCAATTCTGTTTGCTAACAAAAAAAAAAGAAAAAAAAAGCAAGAAAAATGCTTAAATGTTGATCAATGATAATATATGACCATATATTATTTGTCACAATCTGTCAAAGTGTTTGAAGAGGACCCAGATGCAGACACGTGGAGGCAGACTCTGTAAACAAAACTTTACTTGTGGATAAGGGTCCTATTCCAGGAAGCAGGTTCTACAAACTCTGAGCTTGAAAATAAACTCTGAGTTAATTCATTCTGAGTTTCCTGTTCCAGGAAGGCTGATCACAGTTAGTTCAATCAACTCTGAGTATGTTCACCTTGAGTTAAGCATGTGCGTGAGTAGAGAAAGAAAGCCATCATTAATGGAGCGCCGATTCCAGGATTCACCATGGCAACAGGTAAATAAAAAGCAGAGCCTCAATTTTAACAATTTCTGACCATGTCATTTTTAAAATATTTGTTCAGTGAACATTAAATGTACTGATGGGCTGTAACAGACTCCTTTTTGAGATTTAACAAAAAAACTATTCTAATGTTCCCCAGTGTAATCATTTACATTTGATCTAATATCAGCTTTCAGTGATGGCTGTCTTACAGCCATAGCAGAGATGTTTTACTGAGTTACTGTTGATAGTCAAAGTTAAGTAATAGTTTCATATTTCTTTCAAAAAATGCAGGGCAGCTTTCCAAGTTTTTAATGAATGTAAAGTTTTATCAGTAAAGGCAAACACGCTTAAAGAAATGTAACTAAACAGGGAAACAGACATAAGAATAAGCTTGACACAGGGGAAAGATACAGGAGGACAGAAAAAAGGAAACACAGAGGAGAATACTATAAACAATACTAAAATACAACTGGAACTGAAGATTCAAAATACTAGGAATAACCAAGAAGCAAAAACTTCCAAAGATATAACAAAACCCAAAATCTCACAACAAAATCTACAGACTATGACAGTTTTAACTTTAAGTCCTAACTATGTAATCCACTATAGTGTTGTGATTGCATAAATGTGTGAATAATACTTGCAATTACATTTATTCCATACATTAACTTATGCTACCTATTGGACACTTTAATACACAAAGACCTGGTACTTCTATTTCTGACTAGTGAATAGTGAATTCTATTTCCTTTTTAGAACATGCGCTTCAACTGGTAGCAGCAAAGTCTGGTAGCTCTGATCTTTACTCAAACTTTACTTTATTTTTGTTGTATTTTATCGATTTTTTTTGTCAAGTACTGATGGATACTTCTGTGGGGAGAAGAGTTTATTTTAAAAAAGAGCTTTTTTTCATTGAAACTGAGCAAATCTGGAAGATACCACCCTATTCCAGCTGAGATAAAGAAGTGTTTTCGTAGTTGCCGTGGTGGGGCAAAGGTTAAGACTTGGAAGTGGAGATATAAGCCCTTTCTGCCATGACAACTCTCTGCCCAACAAAAGTGATGAGCTGACGATACTGGTGAAGACTCAGGAAGTATACTGTGAGTGCAGTCTCATGTGTTTTACTGAAACTTGATTGAAACAAAACATCTCAGACTCCAATGATGATCTGCTTGGTTTCACCCTCATGTGGTAGGACAGAGATGCTGAAGCTGTTGGCGGGAAAGAAAGTGGGGGTCTGGCTTTGTTTGTGGACCAGAGATGATGTGGTCCTGCGGATGTCACTGTCAAGGAGAGGATGTGTTGTCCTGATGCTGAATTGTTGGCAGTTGGTATGCAGCCATGTTGTGTGTCAGGAGAGTTCAGTCATATCATAACAATACTTGTGTACATTCCACCCAAGGCAACAGCTGAAGCTCCATGTGAAGTTCTCTGTGAAACTGTTCCTAGGAT
>VUQS01009801.1:1764-13306 GCA_015108495.1 Heterochromis multidens
TGCTTTTTACAATGGGAGAAAATTAATATTGAGCAGAATTAAGTTCAAGTTATCGTTGGTTCGGCCCTCCAACACAGCTCCGATTTTTCATGTGGCCCCCTGTAGAAATGAATTGCCCAGCCCTGTCCTTCTGGAACACTCTGGACTTCTCAGTGATCAGGTGAAGAGCTGATCTGTGATCGAAAGGTTCGGCATAAAGCCGGCCTGCTGAGGGTGTCGTGTGCTTTGATTGGCTGGGAGAGGACGGTTACGGAAATCAGTTTAATACGCAGCAGCGTGATACCTCTGACTGCTGCAGACGAGTTCACCACCTTTCTGCTTCCAGCTTCAACTTCAGCGTAACTGAGGATTAAAAAAGCAGAATTTGCACAGCTTCATTTAATATTCTGAAGTTATTGTAGTAAAAACAGCTGATTCTGAGGATTTCAGGTGGGAGCTTTACTCAGGTTTGGTTGATCTTGTAGTTTCTGTGTCCACATAACCCTCTCATGATGAAACTTCGAGAGCCAAGCAGACATTTGCATACTTACAGATGTAGAAGGTCCAACAGTGGCAGCCTGAACCTGGAGAACTTTGAATTCTGGAGTTTGGTTGTAGCTCGCCATCGATTTTTCCACAGCTGGAAGAGCTTTGTGGTTAAGCAGCAGGTGTCCTTGATGTTTCAGGGATAAAAACTCCTCTGTTGAACTGGTTTTCTGAAGCCTCCTGCTCAGCTGATCTCTGGAAGCTCTTTTCCGATGAGTTCATGGTCTCAATCGCTGCTTTCAGGTCTGACTGAATAAATCATCAAGTTCATTTTGGAGATGATACTCAGCTCGAGGCTGTGTCCATCTTTTTTATACAGTCTGTGAATTTTATCTGTTGTTTCATTCAGCTGCGATGGTGCAGACTGATGTCAGCTGATGAGCAATTAGTCACACTTTTTTTTAATAACAAGCAGGTATTTAATAGCTGTAACACTTTCTCCACATTTCCCTTAGTGTTAGAACCAAAGGTGCAGAAAATATTCTGTAATTTAGTGAAAGGAAAACGTCAGAGAAAAGTTAGAAAACACAGAAACCTGACAGACTGACTGACCTGCATCCGTGAGTTTAATGTGAGTATTAAATCAGACACACAACGCTTCTTAATGCTGCACAATTTATTAAACATCTCCTACAAAAACACGATAGAAAATTAGTTCTCTTTGTCACAACTTTATAGACACTCAGAGACCAAAGACAAACAGACTCGTGCTGTTCCCACAGAAACAGAAATCATTAAAAAACAAAATAAAACCAACAGAGAGAAAATAAAAGCAGGTTTTTGCTTCAGCTTGATGATTAATGATGAGGAAACAGCTCCTCCTGCAGGACATGTTCAGTCACTACAGCCTCCTGATCGTTTTCAGTATTTAAGCTGATCAGTGTGATTGATTTCCTGGGAATCCGCTCACCTGCTCAGGTGCTTTTATCACCTCTGAGTCACCTCAAAGCTGCAGGTAATTACAAAAATAATTTTGCCTCCATTTTTCTCCTTGTTTCAGTCACCGATCAACGGAGAAACTCTCGAGCAGATTATTTAAGAATGAAAATATTTTGTTTCCTGAAGTCATCAGCGGTCCCTTAAAGCTCCTCTGAGTCAGACATTTGTCCAGCACGTGATCATTAATCATGTGTTTGTCTACGTAAACGTCTTTTTGTCCAAATCTTCACTCTGAAAGATTTCCTAAAAAATTTAAGTGATTTGATAAAGCAGCAACTAATCACTGCAGGAAAAGGTCTCAGAATTGATATTTTGTGACTAAAATGTGCTTCTGTATAAGATTTTTGGTTGTTATTGAGCAGTCAGTGGTGCAGTTGGGAATCAGAGAAGCACCAGTTTAAATAAACGTGAGGATTTAAAAATGAATCTTCCAGTTTTTGGAGATTAAAAGTCTGAAAACGCTCCCTCATTTCCTGCCTTACCTATAAAAATCGTTTTTAATAAAATGTGCTCGGAGATTCGTCTCTGAAACTGAAACCTGAAAAACATCACGACAGCAGCCTTCGTAAAGCGAAACATCACGTGACACAAAGACGGGCTCCGATTGGTCACTGAGTGTAAAAAATGAAAATAAATAGAAGAGGCAGAGCTGTGGCTCCTCCTCCTCCTCACCACTCCTTCTTCTTCTCGTCCATGGAGACCCCTCCGGGCCCCAGGGCCACCACCAGCAGCAGGCCCCCGATCACCGAGGTGGTTTGGAAGAAGTCGTACTTGAGGAAGTCGTGCATGGGCTTGTAGGAGGGCACGCTCCAGAAGGCGTTGAAGGTGAAGTTGATGCAGAGCAGCCAGGCCACCAGCGTGAGAGCCGCCAGCTTCGTTTTAAAGCCCACCGCCACCAGGACCATGAGGGCCGTCCCCACCACATTCTGCAGGAACTGAACACACCACACCATCAGACCAGAAGTATATGGACAGAGAACAGCGTGTATGCAGTGTTACAGCTAGCTGGCGAACCGCCTCAGGCTGCTATCGGACAGGTCACGTGTATTTTGTGTTTTCTGATGTGTGCTGAAACTCACGCTGAACAGGCCGAGGTCAAAGTGCAGCAGCGTCATGAACATGAGGACGAGGAGGACCCGACCTCCGAGCTGCAGGAGGTGCTTCGGAGAGCTCTGATGTCCGAGAGAAGGAACTCCTGCGAACACACTGCGCGCCTCCCCCCTGCACTCTGCCAGGAGGAGGAGGAGGCCTCCACCCAGCGCCAGGTTCCTGCAGAGGAGGATGAGGAGGAGGAAGAACTGAGTTCCAGTTAAAAAATCTTCAACTTTAATTCAAACAACGACTGCAGAATGAGTCGTTTTCTGACTGTCCTCTTGGTTTCATTACACAATGTTAATAAAGTTATTTTAGAAGACTCACCTCATGAGGAACTTGAGGTCCCACAGGATGCTGTAAGCCACCATCTGCAGGTCAAACAGATTCAGATCATCAGCACTCAGAGTAAAACACCGAAACACCAGCTGATAATCACGGCAAGTCCCTCTGACGCGATGCAGCAGCATCCCCTGCTGCGTGGACGCTGACAGAGCCCACGCCTCGTCTGCAGCTCTCAGGCCTGATTCAGACTCTGCAGGGAGTCCCTGTAGAGCTACGATGTAACCTCACTAAGTGGCCGATGTCGTTGCTGCATTTAAGCTCGCGCTGGTGCATTAATTACCGTGTAGTCGTGTCCCGGTGTTTTACGTGTGAGGCCAGCCGATAGAAACTGATCAAACGCTGGACTTTTTCCCTCCGGGGTCCTCGCTCTGTGTTGGGCTGTTTTTTTCACACATATTTGTCCTTCAAGTTTTTAACTTCTTTGTACAGTCAGTCAGATTCATTCTGATAGTTTCAGTATCTCCCTCCAGGAATCTGCTGACATCTGTGAGTCCTTATATTAATGCTGTGATTATTAGTCCTTTTACTGAGACGATGACTGTTTTTCTCTCACTTATAAATTTAAAAACTGCAGTGAAAAACTAGCTGGAGATGCACAGGACAACTCGATGGTGCTGAACAGGCCAATCACAATAGTTGTGGCTGCATTGACCCGACGTGTGGTTACATTTCCGGAGGTGCAGGTCAGGTTACGGCGTAGCTATGGCGTAGATTTTCCACTGAAGCATAAATCCCCAGTCAGAATTAATCCAAAATACAGAGTACAAATACACGAGATCAGAGAGGTGAGCGCTGCTGCTGTCAGATTACAGGTGAGTGTTAAAGGACATTCGAAGATTTTGAAGATTTTCTTTCAGAGACAAAGAATCCAAATTTCATACAGAGAGCTCAAATTTAGTCGTAGGTTATTTAAAGCTTTGAAAAATGAAGCTTTAAATACACAGTCGATTCCTGTTTGATCGTCACGCAGCATCAAACTCTGAAGACGTGACAACTCGCTTACACCGCACTAAAGACCAAACTGAGGATCACCGACCTCCACCTCACACGCTTCAAACTGGCCTAAAAAACTCTTTCTTAAATCTAAAAATGTTTCGTGGACCTGACGGAGAACGCCGGTGTGCGGACGGAGAATGGCAGTGTACGTACGGAGAACGCTGGTGTCCTGACGGAGAACGATGGTGTGAGGACGGAGAACGCCGGTGAGCGGATGGAGAATGTCGGTGTCCTGATGGAGAACGATGGTGTCCTGACAGAGAATGCCGATGTCCTGACGGAGAACGCCGGTGAGCGGACGGAGAATGTCGGTGTCCTGACGGAGAAAGGCGGTGTGCGGAGGGAGAACGCCGGTGAGCGGACGGAGAACGGTGGTGTGCAGACGGAGAACGGCGGTGTCCTGATGGAGAATGCCGGTGAGCGGACGGAGAATGTCGGTGTCCTGACGGAGAACGCCGGTGAGCGGACGGAGAACGCCCGTGTCCTGACGGAGAACGGCGGTGAGCGGACGGAGAACGCCGGTGTCCTGACGGAGAACGGCGGTGAGCGGACGGAGAACGGCGGTGTCCTGATGGAGAATGCCGGTGAGCGGACGGAGAATGTCGGTGTCCTGACGGAGAACGCCGGTGAGCGGACGGAGAACGCCGATGTCCTGACGGAGAACGATGGTGTGCGGACAGAGAATGCCGGTGTCCTAAAGGAGAACGGCGGTGTGCGGACGGAGAACGCCGATGTCCTGACGGAGAACGGCAGTGTCCTGACTGAGAATGCTGGTGAGCGGACGGAGAATGTCGGTGTCCTGACTGAGAACAGCGGTGAGCGGACGGAGAACGCCGATGTCCTGACGGAGAACGGCGGTGTGCGGACAGAGAACGCCGGTGTCCTAAAGGAGAACGGCGGTGTGCGGACAGAGAACGCCGGTGTCCTGACAGAGAACGATGGTGTGCGGACAGAGAACGCCGGTGTCCTAAAGGAGAACGGTGGTGTGCGGACCGAGAACGCCGGTGTGCAGACATACCTGCAGAGCGATGATTCCAAACAGAGCGCCACAGGCGTACTGAACAAAGTTCCTGCTGAGGATCAACACGCAGCAGCCTGCAGACACACAGACGTTACATGGTTTTAATCTGTATTAACTGAAAGCTTTAAATGTTAATACGAGCATATATGATGACCCATAATCAATCAATCAGAGAGTGGTGGAACAATCATAAAAAAAGTACAGCAAGTTATTTCCTGTAAAGAGACAGAACTTCTGAGCCAGGTGTTGTTACATCAGGACGCTGTGTAAAATATAAATAAAAACAGACGTAATGATATGCTGATCTCAGAAACCCCGATTTTACTCACAATAAAACACAGAAAACATATCAAATGTTTAAAGTAAGAAAACATGAGCTCCCTTTGAATTTGATGGCAGCAGCAGTGTCCCAGCTTTTCTGGAACTGTGGTTTTAACTTAGGAGAATATAAACGTGTGTTGATATGTCTGTTTCATAAATGATTGAAAAAGATAATTTTCCTCGTGGCCTACAGTCACTTTAATCTAAGGGTGATCTATTCCGCTAACTTCCAGCTCCTTATTTGTACTCTTGGAGTCCACTAGAGCAGCTTTGCATGACTCAAAGTTGGAAATAATCCTTCTTTGGCTCACACTGGGGCTCAGTGCAGTCGCTCAGCTCATCCTCTGTCTGAAACTATTTTAGCTCCTCCCCTTTTAAGGCCAGCTTTCTCCTGATTGGCAATCCCTTACTAACAAAAGGTTTGAACAGTAGGTAGGTAGGGCGTCTGTGTGTCTCACCATATAAGGATATCCCCTCTCTATGACACAGATCCAAGAGGATAAAAAACTGTGATAAACTGAGTGTTTAGAGCAGCCTGAGCTCTGGGCTCACAGGGATTACTGCACACACGCTGAGCTCATTACTGGAAACATGGTAATATGAACACTTGGCACAGGAACAGGAGATACATGACAGGACCCAGAAGAATAGGGCCTCTTTAAAAACTGTACCAACATGTAGGACTGTGTGACAGAGTCCTCAAATGTGCACAAAGACATGTATTTGTGTGTTACCCAGCTGTCCCAGCAGGTTGATGAGGACGAAGAGGTTGGCGAGGAAGAGGCCACAGTTCCAGGTGGAGTCGATGTACTCGCTCTGCTCACTCCACTGGAACCACATCCTGATGCCGTCCTCCAGGAAGGTGCTGACCAGGCAGAGGCGGGCCACGTGGGGGAGGTAGTGTTTGGTCACCCGCAGGAACTAAAGCAGGAGTGGGGGTACGGAGCAGTGGTTTCAGGTTTTTCAGCCTCTTTTAGTAACTATTAATTACTTTACTAATATAGCACTGAGCTGTCTGACACAACCTCCAAGGTTAAAATACGAAGAAAGCACCAAAACCTGCAGTTCCTCTACCATCCAGCAGAGGCAGCAGTGAGTCAGTCCCCATAGACTCCCATGTTAAATAAACATGTTTACAGCCTGATACAGAAACTGTTTTGGTCTCTAGAGATAATTTCCTCCTTCATAACACCTGTACGGGGGGAGGATGTTTTATAACTCACCTGTTTGCATTATTAGGGGCGTGGCCTCTGACTGACAGGCGGATGGTAACACAGGCGGCTGTAGCTGCTGGCTGTCTGCTCAGCTTCACCTGAACTGGACCTCTGGACCGTGTTTGTGCTGTTGGAGCCTTTTGGAGCATTTTTAATGACATTATCTGACCAATAATATGGCTGCTGTGAGGTTCATGGTACTAACAGACCGTCCAAGAAGGCTGAGCTCCAGTTTGGGTGAGTGAAATTCGAGGATGTTGATTGGATGTTTCTGAGCACTAATTAGCAGGTATCTGTGTCTGTGGATGCAGAGTGATAACCACGCTAGCACTCCATCCTCTTAACACTTCTGGTTAAAAAAACCAATCAAACAAACAAAAAAAAAAAAACCCCACCAATATGGTGGTGACTGACATGCTAACACTGAGGCCACAGTGGATATGTCCATCTTTTATATACAGTCTTTGGTCTTAATGTTTAGGCGTTTTGCATTTTTTAAACCACCTCATTCTAACTTTTCTGCTCACGTCAGACCTCAGAAACATCACAAGAAATTCTAAATAACTCAGTTTACCTCATCAATCCTCATCTGCGAGACAGAAACTGAAACCTATAATTTCAGCATCTTTTTTCTCCGATTAAAAAAGCTTTTAAAATAAAAATATCAACAGATTAGCTGCTGATTATTTTTCCTGTTGATGTGTTTGATTAATCGACTCACAGTTTCAGCTAAAAACACCCAGACTGAATGTTTTCTTTAATATTTTTACTTTGTTCTAACACAGTGATGACAAACACCATCTGGTTATTTAAATGTGGTTTAACTGAGAACTGAGAGAAAGCTAATTATCATTATTATTATATTATTACATTATTATTATTATCAGTGTGTGTATGTGGCAGTCAGCACTGAAACAGGAAAATTCATTCAATCTCTTCATCAAACTTCACACATCAGGAGCACTTCAAGCGGTTTGTTTCCTCTGAGCTAAAACAGAACAAAATTAAACGGAGTTCTGTGGAGGAGGTAAATTACCTGCTGCTGGAGTCTGAAAGTTTAAAGAAATCCGGTTTAACCCCCGTGATTTACATCAAAAAAGCAATACTTTTATTTTCGCATCGTTTTTGTGTCATTCGCTGACGGAGGGTTACTTTTAGAACTGCTAACTTCCGGTAATAGAGGCTGCGCATTCATCGTACCAGACTCCGTTAAGAAATCTTTTAATTTAACACTTCCTGGTTCATCGGGAGTGATTCACGGCCGGTAAGAAGCAACTTTACAGCTCAGGCTCATCGTCAGGATCCCCTCCTCTGTTCCGCATATGTGTGACCCAGCAGAACCCATTTAAACACGTATTAATCTAGAAGAGACTTTGAGTTTTTTCGTAAATTTTAATTTTAATAGAATATTTAAATCCCAATTTCAATTTTTAATAAACTCACAACACCCCTGGAACTCAAACATGAAAGTCAAAACTCTTCTGATTTATATCATCATCTCAGAGAAAAGTAAACTCATTATTCCGTTTTCTGATAAGCAGCGAACGTCCCACCAGACACTGTTTAAAAATCCGTAATTTTTAAACTTTCCTTGATTCTCCGCAGACACCGTTCGTTTCCAGAAAATATCTGAACCTGTTCATCCATCTTTTAAAACCGCACTTCAATTCGGCTAACAAAAGAACTTAATGAAAATCACATTTTTGGTGTTTTAGTGAAAATGAATCTGCGCGAATGTCTTTCCTGTTCCACCCTCTGGATGACGAAACCTGCTGCTTTGCTTCCAACTTCATAAAAGTTCATTTTAAACCAACAAAGTTCTCCAAGAGAAGAGTTTATACTCTGATCTTCTAGCAGATTAGACTTATTTTCTAGTAGTAAGCACCGAGCTTTGAACAGCCAGATGTTTGAGATATCCGAACCGAGTCCCAGCCCAGTGCGTGGCCGGCCCAGGGTGCGCGTTTCCCGGGAACAGAAGCTCACCTGGTCCGCTACATCCTCCGCCTGGCTCATGAGGTCTCCGTGTCCCATCTCTGGCTCCAACGATAAGGCACTTCAATGCGGACAAACGGCTCCCAGCTCACGTCCCGGTCCGGCCCGCAGTGATGATGATGCCCTGCTGCTGCTGCCTCCTCCGACCCACAATCCTCCGCGCTGGAGGGGAGGGCGCCCCCTGTGGCCGGGTAGGGTACAGCATGCCACGTGGACCTACTGAGTGAGATTACACCCAGAAACACAATTAATCTCTGATTTAAAAATCTAAGCCTGTTCATGTCCTGAGTAGGGTTAAATTTACCCCGATCAGGACATATTTGCTCTTAATGATTTAGTTCATATTCATTTTTTAACGGTGGTCTGTGGGAATTTTGGAAAAATGCAAGAAAATGTTGAATCCCATGACTGATATTTGGTGGGTGAACAAATGTAGGGGGCGCTAAAACAAAAATAACAAATATTCAATCTGGAGCTTAAAAGATGCAATATTAATAACAGTTTTATCATTTTAATTATGACTTTATTTTCTTATAGTGGTATTAATATATATAATCATAATGTAAATGTGTAAAACCTAATCTGACATCATACACAAAGAAAAACAAAGCCACTTGTTATCAAAATATTATTTATTAATGATTTGAATGTGTTCTGATAAATTAATGGCAGAGCTCAGGAAGAAACAGAAGCCTGAAACGTCTCCATCACCCCGACTCTGAGCTGCAGCTCCTGCAGCAGCCACCAGGGGCAGTGATGCAGGTGCAACATAAGAAGGTGTTCAGTCCTTCAGGAAGCTCAGAGCATCACCTGAATGCACTGATGCATTGTGGGGCACAGTGAGCCAGTCAGGGTGGAGCAGATCTGTCCTCGTCTTCGCCTCTCTGTCCTCTCCTCCTCCTCTGAGTGCGGTGGCTCTAAAACAACAAACAACAGTCAGCTGGTTTACCTGCATGTGTGTGTGTGTGTGTCAGGATGTATCAGAGTGAAACCTGCAGGTACAGGTGAGATGAGGTCACCTGATCCACAGTTTGGCTACAGATGAGTTTACTCAGAAAGGCTCAGTAAATATCTCCTACAAGCATCAGGATTATTCCACCTGTATGAAGCTTTTACAGACTTAAACAGCCACAGCCCCAACATGTGTTTCCTTTTATGTTCAAATATGAATTATTCTCCACCGTCTTCTTCATATTACATCATTAAATGTGGGTAAATAAATCAAACATGGCAGCTCTGAGCTTTCAGTCACACCATCGTGTGTCCACTTGCTTTTGACTCCCTAAGCTCTGAGCTGTACCTGCCTCACAGGTGTGTCTGTGCTGATGTGAAGCTGCTCAGGTTGAAGCTGACTGAACTTTGATGCAGCGACATTATTTTACTTCAGTATGAAGCTCAGGACAACACGTGTGACTGTCCACATACTTACGTTCTGGACTGTTCATTAACACCTGTCGCAGGTTATTATCAGTCACAGCACATTACACAAGAAATGCTTTTTTTACTTATGAATATATAAAATCCATATTAATCCAAGAAATGCTCCGAATCACCTTTGAAAACTCAAATAAACATTAAAAAAAACAAAAAAACAAAAACCACACCTGTGTGTGCGTTACCTGCAGGTGGAGGTAGTGGGTGTGTGTCATGCAGTGTGTGTGTCGAGCTGCAGTTTCACTGTAGAAAAACTTTTTGCAGAGTCGACACACGAAGCCGCAAACAGGAACCACAAAACTACTTCCTGTGGAGACAGAGACAGTTCTCATTAATTCACGCACTGCACGTCTTCGTGGCTTTGTGTTTGTGTCTTTGTATTTTTGTGTCTTTGTGTTTGTGTCTTTGTATTTTTGTGTCTTTGTGTTTGTGTCTTTGTATTTTTGTGTCTTTGTATTTTGTGTCTCTTTGTTTTTGTTTTTCCCTGTTTTTGTCTCTTTGCATTTTTGTCCCTGTGCTTTTGTGTCTTTGTATTTTGTGTCTTTGTGTTTGTGTCTTTGTATTTTTGTGTCTCTTTGTTTTTGTTTTTTCCTGTTTTTGTCTCTTTGTATTTTTGTCTCTGTGCTTTTGTGTCTTTGTATTTTTGTGTTTTTGTCTCTTTGTATTTTTGTGTTTTTGTCTCTTTGTATTTTTGTGTTTTTGTCTCTTTGTTTATGTCTTTTCCGGTTTTTGTGTCTTTGTGTTTGTGTCTCTTTGTGTGTCTTTCTGTGTTTGTCTCTGTGAGTCTGTGGTCAATGAACCTGAACCTGTCACATACAGATCATCCACCAGGGGGCGACAGAGCTCCATCATGTTTAATGACCTCTTGCAGTAATGGGGACGTACCATAGGTGGTGTTGGGGTTGTAATCTCCTCTGTCCTTCTCCTTCTCCTCCTCAGCGATCTGAAACAGTTTTAACTCGTCAGTCCTGAATCATCTGATTGAACTCTAAAGACTTCACAGAATGTCCTGTTTTTACCTCTGACACTTCCTCCCTCGACTCCTCTGTTCCTGCATCCTCTTCTTCATCAGCTACATCTACTTCATCCTCCACTATCTGCCCCTCCTCCTCTTCCTCCTCCTCCTCAAAGCAGCCGACAGCATCCACAGTGATGAGCTCCTCCTCCTGAGCCTCCTCCAGGTGCACCTGGGAGGAAACAGATCTCTGCAGCAAACATCAGCTGTCCTACAGACGAGCGATGGTGCTGCTCCTGGAGTCGTGCAGCACACTGATTCTACAGCAGTCAGCCACCGCTGACAGGTCACATGCACACTCAGGCCCAGAAGTTCTGGCGATGGCACAAATTTAGTGTTTCAGATGCTTCAGTTTGTTTGGATGATTTTTACATGTTTCTCTGATTCAGTGAAGAACAGTTTCAAAGACTTTTATTGGCAAATATATCAAACATGTGCAGAGAGTCAGTATTTACAGCGCTGGTCCTTCTTCTTCAGAACTTCTGCAGTTCTCTGTGGCACGCTGGATCTCAGCTTCTGGTCAAATCCTGATGGATGGAGATCCACTCCTGCTTGATCAGAGCTCCAAGCTGATCTCAGTTTGTGAGCTTCTGCTTTTTAAGGACAGACCACACTGAAAACATCCTACCAGACCAACATCTACCAACC
>VUQS01009805.1:12863-23839 GCA_015108495.1 Heterochromis multidens
AACTGAAGCACAAACTTCTAGGATGGTCTGTACCACACAGAAAGCCATATTATTTGACAGATCATCCCATCAAAATGCTCAAAAAGGCACCAACAGCACAAACATGGTCAAGATGTCCAGTTCAGTGGCTTGAATAAGCATAGCTGAGATCTACCAGATAGCTAGTGGCTACAGCTGCCTGTATCAGCACATATGTCCATAAAAGCAGCCATGCGTCTAGCTTTAACTTTTCACAAAATCCAAAGTGATGAATTATAAAACTGTTCTTTTTTGTACCATTCTGTAAGCAGGTTTTTTAAAGCTGTTAAGATGAGCATTTCAACATGGGAGTCTATGGCTATTGAATCGCTTTTCGAGACAGCCTCAAGTGGCCACTGGAGGAACTACATTCTTTGGCAGATTGAGCATCTATTCTGGGAACAGATCTCTGCCTCTGACATCCAGACAGACTATTCTTCTAAGCACTGGTAACATTGCATTGAGACCATTAAAAGCTCTGAATTTCAGCCCGCAAACTTCATCTGCTGGAAATGCTTTTCTTTCTGTCACACCTCTTTGCCAGTTTAATCCAGAGCCAGTCTCTCTGCACTGCTGTGTTTTTGGTAGACAAATGTTCTCTTAGACAGATGGGATTTGGCCTTAGGAAAGTGATTTGTTACAACTCTGAAGTGATTTCTTTGTCCTATAAAATGGACAAAAACAACCACACTGCCGGAGAGGTTTCATAGTCTCCTCTAACATGTTCCATTTGACAGTCAGTTTCTTTTGTACTCAGACGCCAAGGATCATTCAAATGTGTTTCCACAGTTGTATCACTCCTAAAATATGTTTTATTATACACTCTTGCATGCAATAAATATCTGGAAGTGACTTAAATCAATTTCATGGAGAATAGGAAGAAAGGGAGACGTTTTCTTTTCATCTGCAGAAGGACATCTAAGTGCAGCAGACATTCATGGAGAACATGTTGACTCGAAGATGAAGTTTGGTCATTCAATAATGGGCACATAGGGAGGGCAGTGAAGTGCCCTACATGTTGTCAGAGGAAGTCCAGCGCTTTTATAGCCTGACTGAGTCATTCAGAAAAGATTAGCGCATGTTTACGTCAGCGAACATCGTGGAACCTTTAATGGCACTCTCTTGTGACAGCTTGTTTGCTTGCACGGGTACAATATGCGCATGAAGGTACATGCAAATCAACTGTGTTGTGTCTCTGTGTGTTTAATGTGTTAATGGCCAATGCTGCTTACCTGCCCATGGACTGGACATACTGAGTCACCTCTCAGATGGTGCAGCACCTAGGACTAGTGGGTAGGAAGATACACATAAGTGTTTCAGGTAGAACAAACCATGTACTCAGTCACAGAAAGTGCACACCTAAGAGACTGTAACTTCATCGATGTTTTATTCAAGCTGCCTATATGTGCAGCTCCGTTAATACTGCATATTTTCATATTCATGAGGCAGATGGCTCGGCATAAACAGTTGAAATACCAGGGGTAATGCACAGATGTTTTGTTCTGTCAGCACAGGCCTTTGCATTTGCAATAGAAATCTACCAGCAAACACAAATTGCATGGTGATGAAGGTCCAGAGGAGGGCTGGCTTTGTAGTACTCAAATTATTTACAATTACAAGCAGCATATAAACACCTGAGAAACCAGAGAGAGTGCATGTTAAAAAAAAAAACCTTGATTTTCCTTTTTAGTTATGAGCTAGTAAATTTGTGTGTGTAGCTCAAGCCTCTACTCCATTGTCATGTTATTTGATGTTACAGTTTGTCTTAGGAAACTAGCCATTGTGATCATCATCGGGGGTGGAGGGGGGTGATGTGGGTGGTGGTGGTGGTGGCGGCGGCGGCATAGGAAATAAGAAATAATCTGTCACACATCTCAGGAGGGACTCCTCTTTACAGAAACTCTTCATCCTTTAGGTTTCTTGGCTGCCGCTTGGCAACTCAAAGCTTCAGCTCCCTCCACAGATTTTGTTTTATAGGATTGAGGTCTGGAGACTGGCTAGGCCACTTCATGACCTTAATGTGCTTCTTCTTTAGCCACTGCTTTGTTGCTTTGGTGATGTTTTGGGTCATTGTTGTGATAGAAGATCCATCCATGACCCATCTTTAGTGTTCTGGCTGAGGGAAGGAGGTTCTCGTCCAGGATTTTACAGTACACGGCCTTGTCCATTGGTGCCTCAATGTGGTGAAGTTGTCCTGTACCCTTAGCAATAAAACAGCTCAAAGCATAATGTTTCCACCTCCGTGCTTGACTGTGGGGATGGTGTTCTTTGGGTCACACTCAGCATTTCTCGAGCTGATGCCAAAGAACTTGATTTTGATTTCATCTGACCACAGCACTCTCTCCCAAGCCTTCTCTGAATCATTTAGATGTTCACTGCCAAACTTAAGAAGGGCCTGTACATGTGCCTTCTTGAGCAGGGGGACCTTGCGGGTGCTGCAAGATTTCAATCCATCACAGGGTAGTGTGTTACCAATGGTGTTCCCAACTGTCTTCAAATCATGAACAAGCTCTTCCCGTGTAGTTTTGGGCTGATCCACCACCTTTCTCATGATCATCCTCACCCCATGAGGAAAGATCTTACATGGAGCTCCAGACTGAGGGCGATTGATGTTCATTTTATATTTCTTCCATTTCTGAATAATCGCACCAACATTTGTCACCTTCCTACCAAGCTTCTTGCTGATGGTCTTGTAGCCCATTCCAGCCTTGTGAACATCTACAATCTTGTCCCTGGCATCCTTTGACAGCTCTTTGATCTTGCCCATGGTGGTGGAGAGATTGGAATGAAAGAAATTGATTCTGTGGACAGGTGTGCTTTATACACATAACAAGTTGAGATCAGGAGTATCTGTAATTGACTGATTAATTGATTGATTGGCTGTGTGCCATATTACAATCTGTGAGAACCAGAATTCTGACTGGATCAAATAATTATTTCACTCAATGACATGCAAATCAATTTATAACTTTTATGTAATTTTTTTTTCTGGATCTTTGGTTGATATTCTATCTCTCTCTATTAAAATGAAACTACCATAAAAATTAGAGACTGTTAATAATTATTTCACCCACTGTATACTGGGTGCAGTGAAGCTCAAGATTCAACCACAAGTAATTGGGAGTTAACAAAATGAAGTCTTCTATTAAGTGGTAGAAGTAAAAGACCTTATCTGACACATCCTTTGTTTTCACTTCACCTTTGCTAAGTAAAGGAGTTAGAAATGTGTTATTTTAGATCTGTTGTTGGAGCTTTCAGTGGATGTTATTAAATTACCCAACAATACATAGTTATTTTCACAGTGCTCCTTTGAGGAAGATAGCATTGGTTTTCCCCAACTGTGATGGATGACTGTTGATCTAGTTGGAAAATGAACTGTATCCCAGACATGCAGCTCATGGAAACCAGTGGGTATAGGCTGCACCTTTTAGCTGCTGAGTGTTAGTTAGGCCACTGAGTGTGTGTTGTGGCCCATTTGTAGCTTAGAAATTCAAGTAATTCTATCTTCTACATCTAACAACATATAATTATAGCAGTACTACCTGTGCCCTCCTAAAACAAATGTAACTGATATGTTAGAGGATGTGTAAACCAGATATGTCGAGAATGTGAAACACAATGTACTCGGAACATTAACATGTCTGTTTAATGTAAACATGTTTCTACCTGGTCCTTTAAAACGCCAATGACCCTGTGTTAAATTTCAGCTGCACTAATCAATATTTTATATTAACAATGGATCAAGTGACTATTTGTCACATAACAGGGAAGATTTGCAGAATCCGTTACAAAACAAAATAAAGAGTTCAGAAGTAGCTCAGATGTTCTATATAACTGACCCAAAGAAGCTACCATTATGTTTTCAAGAGGAATTTTAAAGCAGATTAGGAGTTTAGCAGCTTCATATGGACCATTTTAACATCCATAGTGAGCGTTGGACTCAATTCATCAGCATGGGGTCAAAACACCAACTTATTGCTAACATGTTTGATTTTGTATTGGTTCATAGAGTGAAAATTGTATATTTAGAGCCTGTTGAAATGCCCAAATACTTTATAGTAGCATAAAGTTGATCACTGCAGTGAAACCAATTAGAGTGCACATTTGAATCTTTAAGCTGATAAACCAAACAGGACTGATCAGATCACATGACTACTGGATTTCAAGGAAGGTGAGAGATGAAGTGTTTGAGGTTTACAGGAAATCCAGTCTTAATGCTGTCTTTCACTGTGACATGGTAATAACCCAGAGTGTAGTCTATTTCCTGCATAGCTGGTGTCTGTGTTACAGAGAAACAGAGGAGTGGCTCTTCGGAGACACATAATGAACTGTCTGTAGCTCAAAACGCTGTAATTTCTGAGTGGGTACTTTCCTGTCAGCAGCGGCTAACCACTTAACCCATCTTCAGTCTTAGTGCCTAGTTATCTTTGGGTCCTCTGTATCCAGACTCCCCCCTTCTACCCCACTGTCTTTCATTATAGAGCCTCAAATTTAACAAAGACAACTCTGGTCTAAACCTCTGGTGGTTTCTAGCTACAAGTAGGTTGTCTGATGAGGATTTGTGTTGTCTGCTTCCACCCCAGTACAGTTAAGGTTAATGGACTTTTAAAGGACTCAGCAACATCTCTTTCCAGGCCAAGATAATAACGGTCCTCATTGTGAACTACTTTGTTCTAAGAAATAACCCCAGTGAAACCTGTCAGCACCATCTTCTGTGGGTTATAATTGTGATTATTATGTTTTTTTTTAATGAAAAGACTCTCTGCTCTTAAGATGTTCCTTTCCAAGCTTTATGCAGCATTACTTTGGGGTAGAGCCATGTGTTTAAGATTCAGGTATTTTCAAACCCCAGTCTACCTGCATGCCAGATACAACTAGAGGTAATGTTTTAACCTCAGCATCAACCACCCTGGTCAGGCCTGCCAGTCGCCACCATACCACTACACTGTGTACACATAGAGTGTGATATGGTAACAGCAAGAATATTTTGAGTTGGCAGCTGAAAGTTTATACAAGGGAAAAGATTTAGTAACATTAAAAACTAATTTTTGGATTAAATAAAAACTAATTTTGAGGATGGCAACGACTGCGACTTTCCTCTAAACAGATTCTTGTGCCTCCTTCAAACTTAACTTGTTGCATGTCATACGCACGGTCAGTATGATGAAATCCTGAGCTGCCAGATGTGCATGCTCATTTCATTCCTCTCCAGTGGAAAATAATAATAACCCAACCTTTTGGGCTCTTTAGCCGTTGCAGTAGATTTACAGTAGTGCAAAAGGTGTCTTTCTGGTTAATTCATGATTTATTTTTACATTCTGCATTTGACATTTTTTAAAATGGCTTTTATTACCTAAAATGGAAATGTATATACCATCAGTACTGCCACTTACACTGCTGTCCACATGTATTTTATTACTTCCAGTGAGGGTCTCTATACAGTTTACAAACTGCTCACAGACTGTTACAGTTTGGAGAATAATTACTACAGTATCCATTTGACAGCTGTGGAAGACCTGTTCAATGAAATGTGTGAGTGTGTGAGTGTGTGAGTGTGTGAGTGTGAGAGAGAGAGAAACAGAAAGAGACTGGCCTTCACAGACACCTGACTTAACGCTCTTCAATGTCTCTGAAAGTGACTGTGACTCCGGCCTTATCAGCTCGCATCGGTATGGACCTTGCTAATGTTCTTGTGACAGAACTGGAAACAATTCCTGGAGCCAGTTTACAGAGTCTTGTGGAAAGCTGAGACCAGTCACGTTCAAGCTGTCATAGAAGCAGATTAATGGCCACAATTTTAGAGGTTTTTTTTTTAAAAAAAGAAAAAAAAAGAAAAAAAAAAGAAAAGGTATGACACCAGCAGAGGCAAATGTTTATTTTGGTGAAATTTGACATGCTCTCCAGAATTTAAACCATGATTTAGGGTTATGTTTATAGAAAATCTATAAAAGCTAGTTTCTACAATCTATTGAAAAAAAACAAAACAAGTGGAACTAAGTTAAGACTTGTTTTGTCATAACTGGCTCGTTCACCTTCCATTCACCTTTCACTTTCCTGCTTTTCACTTTGCCACCAACAGTTAGCTATTCTCGATCCACAAGAATATACAGCTGACAGACATTCCTATCACTTAATTTGCCCGACTATATTCATTTACAGGATCAGAATTAGGATCTGTTTGAACAGGTTTTCATGCTTGAATGTTTAAAATAAAATTATTTTACTTTTGATACAATAAAAGTCTGCTGGGCTACAGGGACAAAAACAAACCATAGACTGTACACAAAAGATGGACATAACAAAAATGGTGTGGTAAGTGAAGTTCTGTTGTGATCTTACTGAGAAACTGAGGGATTCTTTATATTCGTAGGCTTATCCTCCTTTTTTACTTTAATGTGGGCAATAATTAATAAAATGAACATCTTGTTGTATTCAGTAAGACTTGAATTGAGCAATTGTGACCATAACGGAAAAGTGTTTGCTGAGGTCATATGTCAAGGGAGCAAAGGGTTGGTTTTTTGTGTTCTTCTATACAACAGGACATCTTTTTGCATTCACAAGAGTTCCCTGCTGCTATCTATTTGAAAGAATGCAGGTTTAAAGCATTTTCACATCTGCTTCACTTCTTTTATACAGAGCTTACCATAGCTCACCTTAGCTCTCTGAGACCGATTGTCTGCTAAGAAAAAGCTTTTAGCTTTAGCCACTTTAGAAAGATGCTCTGAATTTTGCTCTGACTGATCGTTTTACATTTAAATAGGGCTACAATTGAAAGCACAGCACAGCCCTTGTTTTACTGTAAATTTGGCCATATTAATATACAGTATTTATAAGCACAGAATGTAAGAGAGAAGCAATCGCATGGTAACATTAGCAACATCAGCTAAGCACTATGCAAACAATTAATATATAGATACTATCTATTTATTGTTGTAGGGAAACAGCAGTTAAAAATAAGAGTATCTGATGTTCTGAGTCTTCAGTTCTTAAGCTTAAGAAAGTATATGACTGCACCCAGTCACAGAATATTTGGTTCTCTTTCCTCATAGCTGGGCCAGCTGATTAAATAGCTGCAAGACAGGTATGCCAGTGTGTTATACTAACATGACAAGTAGACAAACAAAAGACATACAAATAGGACATTCCATCAGCAGTGTTTTGTGTGGGAAAGAACAACTCTGTCAGGTGTATTCTTGTGCCTTTTGTAACTCTGTAGACCTTTTAAATGCATAAACGACTTATATAATAGACCAAAGGATAGGAAAAATTATAGAGGCCCTTTATAGTCACTTGGGGTATGTTTTTCCTTTTCAGCACAGTCCTGAGAGAACGCCAGAAAGTCAGTTTCTATTGAGGCACAGAAGTTCACTTATACTCATTAACATACTTCCCTCAGTAGATGAACAGAAACTCTGCTGCAGCTCTTAATATATCTACCACACACATACAAAAAGAAAGAAAATCATGTAAAAAGCAGCAGTTAGTTGCCGTTTTCTGCCTTTTGACTTTTAAGCCAAAATGGATGGTCAAAAAAGGAATTTTTAAATTCTAAATTCTGTCACAGCTGTGGTGTGAGCTGCCCATCTATACAGTATAGGATTATGAAGTGACATTTCCAGTGGATTCAGAGGAAATTGAGAGCAGAGATTTCTCTTAAACAGGTAAAAGGTTCACACAGTTTGGTGTGAACACACACAGAGTATTTTTGAGAGAAATCAACCCCCCACTGCACAGAACTCCTGCTCTTCAGTTATGAACAACACACTGAAAGGTACTTGAGCTTTTTGTTCCAAACACTAACACTTTTTAGTGTCTCCCCCTGCTAGTCTATGCCACATGACCAAAGAGACTATAAAGCAATCTTTTCTAGCTGCTGAGGAGGTTTTACTCATACACTGTCATCCAGCCATCCACCCATCCATTTTCTTAACCACATACCTTTTCAGAGTCGCAGGATGAATGCTCCATGGATCAAAAATCATTGTTAAAAAGAAAGAAAACCTACAATACCATGAGTGACCATCTGGAAAAACGAGCAGCTCTGTGCACATCCATGCTATCAGCTCACTCAGGTCAGCTGAGCTTTAAAGGTCAAAGTTCAGAACACACCCAGACAATTCACCAACCACCTGAGGCCTTGTGTTTATATCTGCCATCAGGCATAGAAAGTTCTGGTTTTAAAGCCAGGACCAAAATCACAGGCAGACATACAGTGTGGCAGATTTTTTTGTTGACACCAATAACTGACATATACTATATATGCAAAACATTTGAGAAGGAGTCCTTTAATTGTGTTATTGTTTTTACTATTTTTATAGCAAGGTAGACACTCAAAGACAAGACAGAAACTGAAAATATAGTCCTACAATTATTTCTAAACTATCCCAAAGATATTAAAGGTGTTTCAGTCACCATTAACAGATATGATAATATGGTTTCTTATTGATGAACTGAAGAATTTCAGGGGTCAGATTGAAGCGAGTCTAATAATTTGTTAATTGATTAGCAGACTGGAGAATGAACAAACAAATTTAAAAAAAAAAATTACAAATCATTTGTTGTCCAGCTCTTTCATATGAGAGTTTCATCAGTCGTGGTTACAGTCAAAGGCAAGTGATTCTAAGATATTATCTTGGGCTCTGGGAAATTCAGATAATTTTTTTAAAACCATTTTTAACATTTTAAAGACTAACTGATAACCAAAATTGTAGCTGCAGCCCCCGCCAATTTTACTCCCCATTTCCTTTTTAACTGTAAAAAATAATCAAGGTTTAACATCAGAGGAAAAAAAAAAAGTTCCTCTTTCATCTATGTGATTACTTCATCACATATAAGGGGAAAGTAAACCCCCTTCATCCTCATCAGCTCACAAGCTTCCCTCTGTTTGCTTAAATAAAACATCCTTAATAAGAAAAGTTTTTTTCTAGTCTAATTTGTGACGACAGAAACCTTGATGTCATTTGTAGATTTCACTTTAATAAGGTTTTTTTTTTTTAATAGAAAACCTAATGCAGGAGGAGGGAATCCCCTCGCTGCTCGGCCAGTTTCCTATCAGCGCTCCTGATGCTGACTCACTGATGCTGGTGTACAGCTTGGCTCCCTTAGGGGCTCCACGCAACCCACAACCACGCAGCTGACACAGCTCGAACTTTACACTGCTGATCAGTGGTTTCATCTCACCTCCTGGTCTTACCATCATGGATACTACAGAGGAAAGGAAAAGGTTCTTACCCAAGAAACTGAATCTTAAGTCAGATCTGCTTTCTGCAATTAAGACTTACCGCTTCCCTGACTCATTCACTGATATGTTTGTGTGTAAGGGTAAGCAGTGTGGGAGGGGATTTGGTTTTAACATAAGGAAGGGAAATCCCACATCAGTTTAAAAACAGTTATTTAATGATGTTGAATGGCAGTGTCCTTAGTTTTGTATACTGTACTTTTCACTTTGTTTTGTTTGTAATTTTCTCACATTTTATTTAATCAATTTTGCTGCAATTCATCAATAAATTGCTTTATTTTGTTCTTTAGGCCTGTTAATTTTTATGTGTTCTCATTCAAAATACAGTGGTCTTTACAAGGAAACATCCTCTTACAGCGTCAGGGGGATTCTGGGGCTTCTTTCCAAAGAATCATTCACAATAATTCACCTTTGAGAGTGAGGGAAAAGCTTGCTTGGGGATACTTACAATGCTGATGTGCTGATTTTCAATGCAAGTGTGATCGGCAGAGGATTTTTAGGTTTGTGTTCTGGTGAATTTCTAGTGAGGTTTCTTCCATAGAAATCTATGAGATAGGTTCTGCAGCTAGGGAAACTGTCTACCAGCATTGCTTCCTGTATAACTTCCTGTATTGCTGGGCCTGTTAGTAGAAGGCCAAGTATTTTGCCCATTCGTCTATTAAACAACAGACTATTCTTCCATTTTCAAAACATAACACAGAACATTAACTGTGCTAAGTCAGTGGACATGATAGCTGCCTACAGTATGACAGATTTAGACTTAATTTGCTATTTCTTTTACAGTTCTGGTACAAGATTGTCATACTAAGCCCATGAAATTTGTGAATCGAGAGGTAACTGGTAATTGGAAAATGAGATTTGAACTAGACTGATGGAAAAATCATTGAACAAAGTATTTTTTATTAATATATTTTTTTAAATCAGTCTGGATATTTTGTTAGTCAGAGGATTGTTTATTCAATTCAATTAAATTTTATTTATATAGCGCCAGATCACAACAACAGTTGCCTCAAGGCGCTTTATATTGTAAGGTAAAGACACAACATAATATACAGAAAACCCCAACAATCAGACGACCCCCTATGAGCAAGCACTCAGCGACAGTGGGAAGGAAAAACTCCCTTTTAACAGGAAGAAACCTCCAGCAGAATCAGGCTCAGGGAGGGGCAGCCATCTGCTGCGACCGGTTAGGGTTGAGGGTTTATATGGCTACCAACAGTTTCTAGTTTATTAGGATCACCAATCTAAATCCAAGGCAGGACCCTTCCGTGTGGAGTTTGTATGTTCTCCGTGTGCTTGTGCAGGTTTTCTCAGCCCAGGACAGTCTTGCAAAAGAGATTCTTAATCTTAAGAGTTTAAGAGTTTCGCTTTCTGATTAAAGATTTTTTTTTTTTTTAAATATCAAATACCTTCTTATTCAGACTAAGATTCCAGGTTTTCATTTAAACCTTTAAAAGGGAACTGCTCTTGTTTTGCTTTTGAGTTGCATTTCATTACTCTGAGACAGGAGCATTTCCAGGATTTTTTATTTATTTATTTATTCATTTAAGTGGAGAAGAAGAACAAGGCCTGGGGATGTCCACAGGAACTCGGAATATCTGATGAGAAATACAGTGCCTTGCGAAAGTATTCATCCCCCTTGGCATTCGTCAGGTTTTTTGGCCTCACAACCTGGAATCAACATGTTTCGCAGTGACATTTCATGTGATGGATCTGCACA